>JZKD02S0118498.1:315221-328130 GCA_000966675.3 Picea glauca | reverse complement strand
TCAATGCTAGACAAGCTAGATGGATGGCCCTCCTTAGTGAATTTGATTTTGAAATCAAACACATCAAAGGGAAAGAAAATAGGGTGGCCGATGCCCTTAGCAGAAGCATGAAAACAATTCACCTGGAAGCGGTGAGTACCTACGAGACAGATGTCAAGAATAGAGTCAGAAATGCACAAGAAACATATCCCTTCGTTCAAACTGTGACCCTGTACCTACAGCAAGAATCCTCTAGAGTAAAATATGAAGGCTACCAGATGAATGAAGGAGGTCTGCTCACTTAGAGAGATAGACTGTACATCCCAAATTGTGACGACTTGAATAGGTTCCTTATGGATGAACTACATAAAATACCATACACTGGTCACCCAGGATACCAGAAAATGATCACTGCCACCTGGAAACAATTTTATTCGCCTGGATTGAAGAAATACATAGATAAACATTTGGCCCAATGCATAGAGTGCCAATAGGTTAAAGCAAAACATCGACACCTAGCAGGACTATTACATCCTTTACCCATCCCAGAATGGAAATGGGAAACCATCTCCATGGATTTTATCACTGGATTGCCAACTTCAACCAAACAGAATGATGCCATTATGGTAGTGGTGGATAAATTGAGCAAGTCTTCTCATTTCATCCCCGTCAAACCAACCTGGAAGGAAATAGATATCGCCCATATATTCATGAAAGAGGTATTCTGATTGCACGGTATGCCGAGGGAGATAATATCTGACAGAGACACAAAATTGACTTCCAATTTTTGGAATTCACTGATGGCGTGTTTAGAGACCAAATTGTTGTTTAGCACCGCCTATCACCCTCAAACTGATGGACAGATAGAAAGATTCAATCAAATATTAGAGGATAGTTTAAGGATGCATGTAATGCATCAACCCAGGAAATGGGAAGACTACCTGCCATTGGTAGAATTTGCCTATAACAACAGCTACCAAGCATCCTTAAAGATGAGTCCCTTCGAGGTCCTCTATGGTAGGTCATGTAATACTCCAATCAGCTGCAGTAATCATGTAAATAAGATTTCTTTTGGACCCAACATGCTGAGAGAAATGGAACAGCAAGTGACTCAGATAAAAGAAAATATGAAGGTCCCTCAGAACCGACAGAAAATTTATGCTGATCAAAAGAGAACTCCAAGAGAGTTCAAAATGGGAGACCATGTATATCTCATAATTAAGCCCAGAAGGAGTTCCCTGAAAATGGGAGCTTGTGCCAAGTTGGCACCCTGGTATTGTGGACCCTTTTAGGTTCTATATAGAGTGGGACCTGTAGCCTATCGGCTAGAACTTCCTCCCAAAGTAAAAGCACATAAATTTTTCCATGTTTCATTATTGAAGAAATATGTACATGATGCTAATCATATAATTGACTGGTCTGTGATCTAGGTGGAACCGGAGGGAGAATTTATACTAGAACCCCAATGCATACTGGACAAAAAGGAAACCCCACTCCGGAACCAAACCATTGCACAGGTCAAGGTGCAGTGGAAACATTTTGGCCCAGATGAGGCTACATGGGAAATGGAGGATGCCATGAGACAAGCATATCTGATTTTGTTTACTTATGTACATGAAATTCATGTTAGTAGATAAGAACATCGAGGATAATGTTCCTTTTAAGGGGGAGGGAATTGTAACACCCTATTTCCCCCAGTTTGTAAAAATAACTGGACTGGCCAAGAACTGTGGCAAACTCATAAATGTGAATATGTGATGTAAATGGACCTTGTGGAAAAGGTCAATAAATGCGAATAACATTATGAATTTATATTGCAGGACTACTGAGAGGGGATGTGTAGAAAAAGAGACCATGATGACGGTGGAAGGCACCTGGAAAGGTGGCTTTAACTTCCATAGAGAATTAATACCGGGACTCCACTAGCTTGGAGAACCAAAAGAGGCTCGTTGGCCCTGAATTAAATGTCTCACCGGCTGGCAGGTAGATGGCTCCTCCTAAATTTAATGAGGGATGGGGAGGTGAACCACCTATCCGTAGAGCCATCATGACTGACCAGCGTGAGGGAAATCACACCACATTCAACCTCACAAGAGGATAAGGTGTGGGGTAGAAGCGATTGGGGGAAGACGTGAGGGGAGAACTCTGGCGATATGCAGAGTGAGTGATAGCAAAGAGGAAGGATTGCAACCTTCGCTCCTGGTCACTGGAAAATAGAGACGCAGTCTCACAGCATCATGGTCTCAGCTCGGGGGTGGCTAGTGGTAAATTTGTTGGGATTTTCTAATCCTATGGTTGGGTGGAAATGAGCACCCCTCTCAGCAGTTGCATAACCCCTCGTGTTATTTCTGATAAGTGTTTTTCCTCTGGTATCTTGAAATATATATATATGTGTGTGTGTGTGTGTGTGTGTGTGTGTGTGTGTGTGTTTATTCTAATGAATATGCCCATAAGCTATGAAACTGTGAATGAATTCATTTATAAGAATGTATGTATGGTGTTTTGATCAGTGCTAGTATTTGTATATTTGTATGAAAAGACTATATATGGCATATGCCCTCATGAATTGTTAATTACATGCATATTGATCTAATTCAGACTTCACTTTCTATTCTTGATAGAGAGATACCCTTATCTGCTTCAGATAATACCCTAGGTAAAACTTCCCATAGAGATACCCTTCTCAAAATCCCATCAAGAACTTGGAAGGAGGATGTGGGGGCACAAGGCCCTAAGAAATCCCTGATAGGTATCGAATTGACGGACGAGATCCCATCGGGAGGTCTGTGGTCACTCACGATCGTCAGATAAGAAGAAGAAGCTCGAAGGATAAGTACCTCAACCTTGATAGGTGTTGATCGATGGATGAGATTTCATCGGGAAACCTATAGTCACTCATGACCATTAGATTCGGTAAGAGGAAGATGGAAAGTTAAGGGCCTTAACTTTGATAAATGGTGAACGAAAGATGAGATCCCGTAGGGAAATCTACGGTCACCCACGACCATTAGATTAGTAGGAGAAAGTAGGGCATTAAATGCCTTACCACTTCGTTTTCCTGTGTCTTCATGGGTAGCGAAGAGTTTAGGACCGTAGATCCCCAAGGTCCATGAGAGTATCTAGACCATGGACCTTTCCACATTTAGGAAGTCGTGGGAGAGCCCACAAGTAGGGAATCTGTCTGAGCCGTCAGATCTCGGCTGAAAAACCCGACAACTGTTGGATCTTTCAGGAGTTACCCGAGGATTAAGACCCCAGTGTATAGGGGAGAAAAACCCCGGGATAGATCTGGGCCGTCCGATTGACGGAGGCCATGTGTCATAAGATCTCCCATTTCAGGAAATCGGGAATCGTAGAATCGGGATTCCTGTTGACAAGAGTTCAGGATTCTCCATGGTGAAAACCTTGGGATAGATCTGGGCCATCCGATTGACGGATGCCACGTGTCGTAAGATCTCCCATTTCAGGAAATCAAGAATCATGGAATTGGGATTCCTGTTGACAAGAGCTCAGGATTTTCCATGGTGAAAACCTCGGGATAGATCTGGGCCGTTCGATTGACGGAGGTCACATGTCGTAAGATCTCCCATTTCAAGAAATCAAGAATCACAGAATCAGGATTCCTGTTGACAAGAGTTCAGGATTTTTCATGGTGAAAACCCTAGGATAGATCTGAGTCGTCTGATTGATGGAGGCCATGCATCGTGAGATCTCCCATTTTGGGAAATCGGGAATCAGGAGTTCTGGTGACAAGGGATCGAGACTTTCCTGGGTGGAAACCCCAGAGCAGTTGTGGACCATCCAATCTAAGGAGGGTGATGTGTCAAGAGATTACCTGTTTTCGGGAAATCGGGGATTCAGGAGTCCCTATGACAAGAAGTCAGGCTCTCTCCTTGATACATCCCGATGGAAGAGAGAGTGTGGTCATATGGGAAGAGGTCATATTGACCAATGCTTAACCCAAGGGGCTAAACACTGATTGAGGTTCGTCCAACACTTCTGTGTTTCAGCATTCGGGATATTGAAGGGGAATGTTTCCCCATTCTCTTAAACCCTAAAGTCTAGAATTGTAAGTGACACACACACACCACCGACACGTTTTCTCCCACCGGGACCTTCTTTTCCTTCAGCCCAAAGAGCTGAAATTCTCTTCAAATCCCTTATCGGGACTTTCCTATACCCACATGACTCACCTTATGATCTCCCTTCATTCTATCAGGAAATCGGACCTCACGTGATCGTGAGTCCTGCACTCATAAGTTCGAGTCTCACAAATCCCTGAAACTCAATGAAATATCCACTTCACACCTCCCTTGCTTCTGTCAGGAATTATCCCATAGGGAAATCGACCTTTGTGAGGTTGTAAACAACCTGCCCCAGAAATCCCCGATTCTTGATCCCCGATGGCACCTCTCTCCGCTCCTTAGCTCCTCCGACTAGCTCCTTTTCGCATATGCCCTCTCGGTCCAGGAGACCACGGTCCTTTCCCTTATCAAAATTTTGGACTTCAAAAAACTAAAATGTGTAGGACTCACATCCTCAGGATCTCCGATCCTCCGATCCCCGATGCCACTTGTCATTATCTCCCTTCGAGGCTTGAATCTTTGACACCTGTCCTCCACTGAACTGCTGTGACTATGGTACCATCGTGTTTCAGGATTTCACAACTTCTCCTATCGTGAGTTTCTCGTCACCGAGAATCCCGAAATGCCAAACCCCAATGCACGTGTGATCTCTCTCTTCCACGTGATCACTTCCTTCTCCATTCTATCGGGTATCGTGAAATCGCGATCTATAATGCAACAGTTCCGTTGTATGCATAATCCCCGAAATGTCAAACCCCTACTCTCCAGGATCTCTCTCCACGCGTCCCTGCGGTGATCAACAGATCTGATCTACTCAGGAAATCGCCAATTGTGTTTTCAACATGCACAAGACTCTTGGCTCCAGAAATCCCGATTCTCTAATGAGCTTAACCCCGATGACACCCTGGCTCCTTCTCTGCTCGTTGGGGCTTAAACACTATGCAACTCTCTTGAGATCTAACGGCTGATGGGATTTCACTGGTTTTCTCTGTGAACACTGACCGTAGATTCCTTTCCTCCCTTCTTGAGGATTTCTTGGCACAAAAATATCCTATGCAATCTTTCAATGATTTGAAGGCCTTACTCCTCCTGAGATTTTTCCACTCTGATTCTTTTAGAGGAACCTGCACACACTCCTTGCGGCAGCCCAACAACCCTCGAGTGTTCAAACTTCTTCGAATCTGCGCACACCTGCAACAGAAGTCCTCAATCTCCTTTTCTCAGATCAACAACTGAGACTTCTTCTTCAGCCTTCGCACTCCTTGCACGGCTTCAACAACCCACTTCCACTTCTGGGTGAATGAGAACAAATTTAAACTACTGAGCCTTCATCAACACACTCCTTGCGAATGAATTCAACTACACTCCTTGCAATAATCTCCTGGCTCAGATAGAGAAACAATGGAAACTCATTCTCCTTCTCTTTCAGACTTCAGTTTTGAAACATGAAATCACATGCATAGCATATACAAATAAAATGCATAACAGGAAAGTAACATTCATGAGCACAACATCAATACACACGGAGAAACAACACAAACCATGTGCTTGAATCAAAGCTTCCTTCTATTAATTCAATGGCATGTACATGGGTGTTCTTCATATAATATTCTCTATCTGCTCTCCCCTTCTGAATGCTGGCTAATGTTACAATCACAATGAGGGTGTCTATATCCATTTTCCCTCCTTCCATCTAAAACTGTCTAATCTAGAAATAAATCCTACCTACCTACATTAACTAGATTAAATATCTCCTATCTACTTCAGACCAGAGCGTATGGCTCGAGGTCTGATACACCATACAAAAGGAACTCTTTATAAATGCATCATTTATACATTGGTGCATCCTCTTGAATGAAAATTCAAAAAGGTTCGGCTGGACTTGTCCAGCTGTTCATTGTCTTCCATGCTGGCTCGCTTTTCTTGGGTGATGCTCCGGCATCATACTCCTCAGCTTGAAAACTTTCATGGGCTCCTATCCACGAGCTCCTGCATGGTCTGTCCATGCTTTTGAATATCTGCTTCACTTTCCTAGCTGGCATCTTCCACTGGATGGTTCTTCCATTTGACCAGATACTCGAAGTATTGCTTCTGCCTGGTCTTTTTACTTACCCTCTTGTCAAGTATACTCTCCATCTGTGGCTTTTCTGCAATCGGCATATGCTTTTGCCACTAGATATCTGGCTGTTTATCACTTGCAGCTCCTGCTTCCTAGCCTTATATGGGTATAAGTCTGAGACATTGAATGTCGGAGATATTCTGATGCCATCCGATAACTCGATCTCATAAGCATTCTCCCCAAATTTCTTTAGGACTCTGCATGGCCCAATTTTTTTCATTTTCATCTTGTTGTATGTTCCTCTCGGGAACCTTTCCTTCCTCAGATGTGGCAGAACTAGATCACCAACTTCAAACTGAAGTTGTCTCCGATGTTGATCTACTCTGCGCTTATATTCCTGGTTCGATTTCAGCAATCGCCCCTTCATCCTTCTATGAAGTTCTTCCATCGCCTCTGCGAATTCTTCAGCACTTGTTCTCTTAGTCATTATCTTATCTAAATCCCTCAGTTCAGATACTCCTCTTGGTTGCCTGCCATATACAATCTCAAATGGACTTTTTCCTGTGCTCCTATTCACTGAGTCATTGTATGAAAACTCTGCTTGTGAGAATACATTGTCCCAACTGTTGTGGTGCTCTATCACCAAGCTTCTGAGTAAGTCTCCTAGACTTCTATTTACCACCTTGGTCTGCCCATCCGTTTGAGGATGGTAAGATGAACTAAGCGCCAAGTTATTTCCTAGTTTCTTCCATAGTGTCCTCCAGAAATGTCCAATGAATTTCGTATCCCTGTCTGATATTATACTTCTCGGTAATCCATGGAGTCGCACAATCTCTTTGAAAAACAAATTTGTGATGTCAGTCGCATCGCTGGTCTTCTAACATGGAATGAAGTGTGACATCTTAGAAAACCTATCCACTACTACAAATATGGAATTAACACCTCTTTGTGTTCTCGGCAAACCCAATACAAAATCCATGCTTATTGCCTCCCATGGTCTCTCTGGTATGGGTAATGGTTGATAAAAACCTGCATTCTTCTTTCTCCCTTTCGAATGTTGGCAAATCCTACACCTGTCAACAAATATCTTGACCTCTTCTTGCATGCCTAGCCAAAAATATGATTCACTCAGCTTTGCGGATGTTTTTTTGTGGCCAAAATGCCCTGCCAAGCCTCCGTTGTGTTTCTCTTTTAGCATATTCTCCCTCATGGAGCAAATTGAAATGTGCAATTGATTGCCTCTGAACAACAATCCCTCCTGGATCATGTAATATATCCAAGGGATTCTATCTTTGAGAACTGGATTCTCAGCTACTTCATACGCCTCTCCAAAATCTGCATCTCCTGCATACATGTCCTTGAGATTTTCAAAACCCAATGTTTTGACCTGGAATTCCTGCAACAACAAACACTTCCTGCTCAAAGCATCAACCACTTTGTTAGAAGTACCTGAAATATGCTTAATAAAAAACGTGAAATTCTCCATATACTCTACCCATTTTGCATGTTTCTGATTCAACTTCTCCTGTTGACTCACAAACTGCAATGCATGATTATCACTGTACATAACAAATTCTCTTGGAATCAAGTAATGCCTCCACTTATTCAATGCTTGTATGATAGCATAAAACTCTTTGTTGTGTGTGGAGTATTTCAGATTTGCTTCATCCAACTTCTCACTGAAATATGAAACTAGTATGTCCTCCTGACTCAAGACCCCTCCTATGGAAAATCCACTTACATCACATTTCACCTGAAATGTCTTCTGGAAATCCGGTAACACCAACACTGGTTGTTCTGTTATCTTCTGCTTCAACAGATTGAAGTTCTTCTCAGCCTCTGTTGTCCAATGAAAAGACTTATGCCACTTCTTCACTGTGTCCATCATCGCTGCGCTAGTTCCACTGAAATTCCTGATGAACTTTCGATAGAAACTAGCTAAACCATGAAAACTCCTCACCTTGAAAATGTTTCTCGGTGATGGCCAATTCTTAATCACTTCCACCTTGACTGGATCCATCTTCAACTCATTCGTTGAAATAATAAAACCCAATTAAATGAGCTCTATCTTCATAAATGAGGACTTCTTCATATTAATCAACAGCTTCTCCTTCTGTAGTTTTCTCATCCCAATGGCCAAATGTTTCAAATGTTCATCCTATGTCTTACTGAAGATCAGTATATCATCTAGATATACGACTACAAATTTCCCAATGAATTCCCTCATGACTTCATTCATCAATATCATAAATGTACTTGGCGCATTTGTCAAGACAAACAGCATGATCAGCCATTCGTACAAACCTTCGTTTGTCTTGAATGTTGTCTTACATTCATCACCTTCCCTCATGCGAATCTGATGATACCCTCTCTTCAAATCAATCTTTGAAAAATACTTTTCCTCGCTCAGGCAATCCATCAGATCATCCATTCTCGACAATGGAAACCTATACCTGATGATTATCTTGTTGATCGCTCTTGAATTGGTACACATTCTCCAACCTCCATATTTCTTTGGACTAAGCATTGTCGAAACAACACACGGACTCAAGCTTTCCTGGACTAATCCTTTGTCCAATAACTCCTGGACCTGCCTCTTGACCTCCTCATTTTCCTGTGGTGTCAATATATATGCAGCTTTGTTTGGAAAACTGGCTCCTGGTATGAGATCAATGTGATGACTCACACTCCTCATCGGTGGAAACGAACGAGGTAATTCATCCACTATGATGTCAGCGAACTCTCCCAGTAGTTCTTGAACTTCATCTAGTAAATCATCCACTCTTGTGCTAGTCAAAACAATCCTCAGTTTTCTGACCACAAAGAATTGTGGATCTTCCTTCTTCTCCATCTCTGTAATAATCTCCTTCCCACTCATGAGAAGTATTATGTTGCTCACTTCTGGTTTCACCTCCTTATCCTTTATCGGAAGCAACCTGTGTTTCCTCCCATCCTTCTCTAAAGTATATGTGTTCATCCTCCCATCATGAACCACATTTCGGTCATATTGCCATGGTCTACCCAGCAATAAATGACATACCTCCATGGGAATGACATCACATAAGACCTTATCATTATACCCTCCTATCTTGAATTCAACTAAACACTATTTAGTGACACTCACCTGATGTCCCTTCTGTAGCCATGAAACTTTGTATGGACTCAAGTGATCAGTTGTCTCCAGCTCCAATTTCTCTACCATATCGATTGAAATGAGATTATCTGTGCTACCACTGTCAACAATAACCTTTCATACCCAGTACTTGGTTTTTCAAGCTGTCCTGAATAGTATGTTCCTTTGTGCTGAGTCCTCCACCTCCTTCCCAGGTGTTAAGAAAACTTTACGCATCATCAAAGACCTTCCACCTTCTGTGTCTTCATTCTCAACATCATGTCTCTGTGCTTCAACGATGTGAGCTTCTCCTCCATCCTTCTTCCTATTTGGATAGTCAACTACCTTGTGTCCATTCTTCCCACACATGAAGCATGTGATGACTCCACCTCTGCCTATTCCTCTACCTCTGGTACGAGGAAAAGTATTTGCATCAGCATAATATCCTCTCTGATCATTATGTTGTCGCCTCTACTCAACATATTGTTTTTCTCGCTGTGAGGTTCCACCTCTTTCAACCTTACCCTGAGGTCTCTTCCATTCTTCCTTGGGCTTCTGGTATTTATCCTGGGCAACTGCCTTGCCTTTGGACTGACTTCTGCCTCGCCCTCTCTGACTTTGCTTACGACTCAACTTCTCCTCGGCTTTTAGATCCATCTGATAAGCATCCTCCACCATTTTGATGGTCGTCATACTCATCTCATCCTGGATATCATATCTCAATCCATTCATATACCTGGAAAATTTTTCATCATCGCTCTCCCGATGACCTTCTCCGATATTGAGCTTATAGAATTCCTCAGTATACTCTTTTACTGTCATTAAATTTTGTCTCAGGTTCTACATTATCCTAAACAGTGTGATTTGGTAATCCCTTGGGATGAACTTTTCCTTTATCTTCACAATCATTCGATCCCATCTTTTGATCTTTTGCTTGCCTTTGGAACGTTTATCTGCTTGAAGCTTGTCCCACCATAATGCTACGTGTCCCTTCAGTCGAGTGATAGCATGTCTAACCTTTTTATCCTCTTCTATATCCTCATAATTGAAGTAGGTATCAAGAGCTCTAATCCAGTCTAGAAGCTCTTCTGCATCTAGGCTTCCTTCATAATCCAGAATATCCATTTTTGTTTTTGAACTCATCCAGGCAATAGCTTTAATTAACCGCTCGTTTGCTGCATCTTCGGCTACAACTTCTCCTTGTTGTTCAACTTCAACTTCACCTTCGGAGTCACTCAGATCTCTAGCACTGGTTGTGCATCTCTGCGTTGCTTCCATATCTTCTAATCTCGCTCGGAGAGAACGTATCTGCCTTTCCATTTCTGGATTCTGTACTTATCCTTCTCTCCTCGGTGGCATGGTGAAATTTTCCTTTCTTCCCTACTACAGAAAACATAGAAATTTCCTCGCTCTGACACCTCTTGATGTGTATCAGAGTGCTCCTTCTCTTCCTCCTTCACTTACCTGAAATATATAGACAATAAATCAGCTCTGATACCACTCTGACGCACACGCACCACTGGCACATCTACTCCCAGCAGGACCTTCTTTTCTTTCGGCCCGAAGAGATGAAATGCTCTTCAAATCCCTTATCAGGACTTTCCTGTACCCACAGGACTCATCTTATGATCTCCCTTCATTCTATCAGGAAATCAGACCTCGCGTGATCATGAGTCCTACACTCCCAGGCTTGGGTCTCACAAATCCCCGAAACCTGATGAAATATCCACTTCCTGCCTCCCTTGCTTCTGTCGGGAATTATCCCATCGGGAAATGGGCCTTTGCGAGGTCATAAACAACCTGCCCTGAAGATCCCCGATTCCCGATCCCTAATGGCACCTCTCTCCGCTCCTTAGCTCCTCTGGCTAGCTCCTTTTCGCATATGCCCTCTCGGTCCAAGAGACCATGGTCCTTTCCCTTATCGAAATTTCAGACTTCATGAAATTGAAATGTGTAGGACTCACATCCTCAAGATCTTCGATCCTCCGATCCACGATGCCACTTGTTGTTATCTCCCTTCAAGGCTTGACTCTTTGACACCTGTCCTCCACTGAACTGTTGTGACTGTGGGACCATCGCGTTTCGGGATTTCGGGACTTCTCCTGTCGTGAGTTTCTCGTCACCAAGAATCCCAAAATGCCGAACCCTGATGCACATGTGATCTCTCTCTTCCACGTCACCACTTCCTTCTCCATTCTATCAGGTATCACGGAATCGCGATGTCTAATGCAACGGTTCCGTTGTATGCGGAATCCCCAAAATGCCAAACCCCGACTCTCCATGATTTCTCGCCACACGTCCCTGCGGTGATCAACAACTCTGATCTACTCGAGAAATCGCCAATCGTGTTTTCAACGTGCACAAGACTCTTGGCTCCGGAAATATCGATTCTCCGATGAGTCAAACCCCGATGACGCCCTGGATCCTTCTCTGCTCGTTGGGGCTTAAACCCTATGCAACTCTCCCGAGATCTAACAATTGACAGGATTTCGCTGGTTTTCTCTGTGAACCCTGACCATAGATTCCTTTCCTCCCTTCTTGAGGATTTCTTGGCATGAAAATCTCCTGTGCAATCTTTTCATGATTTGAATTCCTTACTCCTCCTGAGATTTTTCCACTCTGATTCTTTCAGAGGAACCTGCACGCACTCCTTGCGGCAACCCAACAACCCTCGAGTGTTCAAACTTCTTCGACTCTGCGCACACCTGCAATAGCAGTCCTCAATCTCCTTTTCTCAGATCAACAACTGAGACTTCTTCTTCAGCCTGCACACTCCTTGCACGGCTTCAACAACCCACTTCCACTTCTGGGTGAATGAGAACAAAGTTAAACTACTGAGCCTTCATCAACGCACTCCTTGTGGATGAATTCAATTGCACTCCTTGCAGGAATCTCCTAGCTCAGATAGAGAAACAATGGAAACTCATTCTCCTTCTCTTTCAGACTTCAGTTTTGAAACATGAAATCACATGCATAGCATATACAAAGCAAATGCATAACAAGAAAGTAACATTCATGAGCACAACATCAATACACATAGAGAAACAACACAAACCATGTGCTTGAATCAAAGCTTCCTTCTATTAATTCAATGGCCTGTACATGGGTGTTCTTCATACAATATTCTCTATCTTCTCTCCCCTTCTGAATGCTGGCTAATGTTACAATCACAATGAGGGTGTCTATATCCGTTTGCCCTCCTTCCATATAAAACTGTCTAATCTAGAAATAAATCCTACCTACCTGCATTAACTAGATTAAATACCTCCTATCTACTTCAAACAAGATCATATGCCTCGAGGTCTGATACACCATACAAAAGGTGCTCTTTCATAAATGCATCATTTATACATTGGCGCATCCTCTTGAATGAAAATTCAAAAAGGTTCGGCTAGACTTGTCCAGCTGTTCGTTGTCTTCCATGCTAGCTTTCTTGTCTTGGGCGATGCTCCTGCATCAATAAACCTCGAGATGATAGCATGTGGTTAGGCTCTAATGAATGGTCAGGGTCCCCTCGGAGGGTCCTGGGTCTGGGATGACCGTCCGATGTGAGGAAGAGATGCCATATTTATGCTAGGGCGTGAATGCGCATAAGGGTAAGTAGCAGGCAGGTCTAGATGGCTAGAGTCCACCCGCCCAGATCTACAGCTGAGGATTCATTACAGATCCCCCTT
>JZKD02S0118498.1:304196-315063 GCA_000966675.3 Picea glauca | reverse complement strand
CCTATAGGGATTTGTCCCTAATGGCTGGTCGCTAGCCCTGTCAGGGTTTGGTGGTTGCCAAGTCAAACGAATCGACATCATTGTAGCATCGAGGTGCGAAATATGCAAGATGTACTACATTTATTCAGACTGTGATCATGACCCGCGACCACATGGGAGCGGGGAGAGAAAAAGAGACAGCCTACACTGGTCCTCCATGGATATTTAGGGCTTCTGATTTGGCAGAGGACCATAAAAATCTGATTTAGGTAGTGGTTATGTGACACGACTATAGGGATGTTCCCAAATCAGCTTCGCATGCTCGCTTCATGGAATGTAGAGATTACCTAAATGACACAACAACCAGTCCTGAATATGAAAATTAACGACCATTGCGTTTTCTCCCAACATTTGGTAGGTGGTGGAGAATTTAGGGTTTGTCTCATAGAGGTGGGGCCATCTAGAGGTCTCTTGGCTACAAGAGTCTAGTACCGTGGTGAGTGTCACGACTGGAGGTCGGCTGAGGAAATCAACAACTCGGTTGATACTTCCTGTTTTATACTTGATGTTGAGGTGGAACTATTGTAAGTACGGGGACCAATTCTAATGGTGGTCATTCTGCAATTTTCCTTGAGTCTGGATGGAATATAGTGGCTTGTAATCAATGTGGATGACTATCTCCTTCCCCGAAATGTAATTTCTCCACTGGAAGCAGGATTGCACAATAGATTACATTTATTTTTCAAAAGTAGGGTACTTACGAAAAAGATTTGATAGTGTCTCACTATGATACGCCACGGGGTGACCGTGTTGAGTGAGAACGATGCTAACAACATAGTCTAAAGCATTTGTCTCGATCTCAAAGGGATGTTGCATGTCTGGTAATGAAATTAATGGGGATGAGCATAAATGCTACTTCAATTCATCGAAGGATTTTTTTTGGGACATGCCCCACACAAATGTTTCCTTACCGCCACCCTTGGTTACTTGGCTGAGGGCCCATGCACTATGAGAGAATCCCAAAACAAATCTGTGATAGAAATTTGTGAGGCCCAAGAAGCTCTGAAGCTCAGTGAGTGTGGCTGGGGGTGGCAAGTCACATATGACCTAGATCTTGGTTGGATCCACATGCACACCATGTGGATTAACGATGTAGCCTATGTAATGGACCCTGCCCATGTTGAAGAAGAATTTTTCCAAGTTTTCATATAGTTTTTGTTGTCATAGGGCGTGCAGAACCTATTGAATATGTTGCAAATGTTCTTCCCAATTCTTGTTGTAGATGAGGATGTCATCCAGATACCTTGCTAAAAAAGTGTTGGTGAAAGATCACAGGATATTGTCCATCATCCTCATAAAAGTTGTTGGAGCATTTGTCAAACCAAAGGGCATGACCAACCATTCAAAAGGACCTTATTTTGACTTTAAGGTAGTCTTCCATACATCTGTATGTTCTATTGGGACCTGGTGGTAGCCATAATTCAAATCAATCTTGCTGAAGTATGTTTCTCCCATGATTTGATCAAGGAGATCGTCGATTCGAGGAATCAGTTACCAGTTCGAGGCTGTGATTTTATTGAGGGCTCGGTAATTAATGTAGAGTCATCAGGTCCCATCTTTCTTCTGCACTAGTACGATGGGGCTCCCACAAGGTGATGATATAGGATGGATGTTCCCCTTGTGGAGAATTTATTGTATCTTCCTCTTGATCTCCTCGTTTTCTAACAAAGAGCGATGGTAGACCAACCCATTGGGTAGCGATCTGCTTGGGGTCAGATCGATGGGATTCTTGACCTGTAAGTGCAGAGGTACCCCAGTAGGAGAGGAGAAGATATATGAGTATTCTTCCACGACCTTATCCACTTTCTTCTATTTTCTGGAGATATCGGTTGCAAAGGCCCTATATGTGGCAGCAATCTTTCGCTTACTCTGAGAGCAAATCACGAAGAAGACAAATTTCCTAGTCTGAGAGTTGACCTTACTACATTTCTTGGTAGATGTCAAGGAAATAGAACTAGGAGGGACTACCTCAGGTATCTTGTACAATTTTCTATTCAAAGTAATAATAACACTACAAGGCCTAGACTCATATACAACATGTCATTTCCATAAATAAGGTTTTCCAAAAAGAACATTACAAACTTTGAGAGGAGAAACATCACACAATACCTCATCTTTGAAGGGCTTTATGTCATACGACAGTCAACATAATTGGCTGACATGGAGATCGCTTCCTTGGCAGAGCCATCCAATGGTGTAGGGTTGCGGGTGTGACATTGTTGGCAGGGTTAGCTTCTTGATGACCTCTATTTATATGAGGTTCTTCTGGCTACCATTATCAATGATGAAGTGTAATGGGGTGTCTTTTACCCACATATGCAAATGGAAAAGGCACTCGCATTATTCTAGCTCGTCTGGTTCACTAGGCTAGATCTTAGTGGTAGAAGCAGTGGCACTTGGGTCTGCATCAATGATCTATCTTCTGCACATCTGATTCATAGGCTTTCACTTCGGGCACCAATGACTGCTTTGAGCGACAATCAACAGTGTTATGTCAAGGGCTCTTATGGACATCACACCACTTCCTGATATCCTTCTTTGTATTTATAGTGACCTTCTTTGATTGTGGCTTAGACTGGTTGTCTTGATACTGTCCATATTTTCTCTGGCTTATGTTCTGTAGGTTGGGGCCTCCCTTTCCTAGTTTTTTCTACGAGGGGTTCCCAAGCCCAAATTGTCACGTCTTTTGTTTGAGCTTCTGCGTGATTTTGACGGTATATTGATAGGTCGTGCCCAAGGACATGATATCCAAAAAATCCATTTTTGTCTAGATGTACCTATGCAGAGCACCGCAATACTTGAGAACCAAATCTCACTCCAAATCTTTGATACTCATCTTGGTGCACAGGGTATGGAAGATATTTGTGAAATATGGCACTACTTGGTGTCTTTCTTGCCGCAATGTGGTCCATTTGGTATACAAGTCGTCATAACTTCTAATAGGTTAGTATTGTTCCTTAATATCATCCTTGAAGGATTCCCAGGTGGTCGTTACTATAAATAATGAGGGTTCCTCTGTTTTCCTTTTTCTCATAGAATGTTTCCCACCAATCTTTGACATGGGGAACGACTTTGAGGAGCGCAAAAGTAATTTTTTCTCTATTTGAAAGGTTATGAACAAAAAAATATGCTTATAGTAGATATAACCACTTGTCTACAACATCTGTGTCTATCTGACCTTCAAATATAGGAATACCAAAGTTGACTTGTACCTTGAAGGGGGCGGCACCTCTGCTCGAGGAAGATGTGTCGCCTGTTGGTAGGCACCAAAGGATTTGCGTGAAACTATCCATCATCTCATTCCTCTGTTGCATGAGGGCTTCCTTAAGAAATTTTTTGAATGGATCTCCTATCCCATCATCTTTATTTTCTCCTTCCATGAGAGGTCATTTGGGTTTGTGATAGATTTTGTCCTCAAGAGAAACAAGCTCCAGACCCAACTCTTTGTACCTTGACCTCATTGGGGACATGCATTAAGATGAAAAAGAGAAGACCACTTTGATACCACTGATCTAGATTTTATGAGAAGAATGAAATGAATACATATTATTAAAATATGTTTAATACAGAATAACAAAGATACAATAAAACTGGTTTTCTATTCAATAAGGAAATACACTGAAACTATAAAATGCAGCAAAAAACAAGCTTGCTGGAATGGTGGTGGATTATCTCTAAGAAGAGATGTGATGGCTACACTTATTTGAAAGAAGATGATTAAAATGAGGATCTAAAGTCCTTTTTACAATAAACAAGAATATCAAAAACCCCAGGCATCCAAAAACCTAACCCTAGGATATGAAGCACCAAAAGTCATCTGGACCCCGTTTGGGTAAGTTCATACATCAACTTCCCGGTGTCATAACTTTTGCATATGATCTCTATTTTAGGTGCATATAGCCCAGTGTAAAGGTCTATCCAAGGAATACACATTTTTTTGTGATCTAATAAAGGATATTTTTTACTGTGGCGAGCCCTAAAAATGTTGTTTAGGGCCTCAAAACAGCCCCACAAGTCAGAGATCCTAAAAATAGGAAAAAAACTGCCAAACTGGAAAACTGACAAAATGAACCAATTGGAATAGGTGGGAGGCCACTGAAATCCATCTAGGTCAATGAAGGAAAAAGGAATGGAGGAAACAATATCATCCCTGTTGTTAGAAAGAGATGTCAGGTCAACAAGCAAAAGCACATTGGGTGGGAATTTAAGATGACAACAAAACCTGGTGGCTATTAAATGGATGGAGTCATCTTGGATTTGGATTTGGATGTGAATATTTTTCCAAAGAAATATTTGAAGGTGATGGGTAAATTGAAGTTAGTTTGGTCTCCCATCCAACTGCGGTTGGCCAATCAATACAAAATCTATCTAATCCGCTAATTGGTGTAGGAGCAAGTAAACATCGAAGGAGTAAAAAATGATTGACTTTGAGGTCAAATAAATTATGAATGAATTCAAACCATATCATACATTACTTGGCATTTATTGGGCCTTTGATAATAATACAATGTTTAACTTGAGGAAGAGGCATATGTCATTTGAAATAGACACCCAAGGCATGGTCGCACGTGTATATGCATACAAAGGGGTCAGGTATAATGATCTAATTGGATCTAACAACAATAAAACATTGACAGTATCAAATTATGATGAAAAATTACTCCATTGCATAAGTATCGACGAGATATTTCCAATGCAACTTGAATGGGCTCAAACAGACATCATATGAGAAATATATGATCTTCTGAAGTTTTGGGAAAAAAAGTAAAAATGGGAAAAATTAGGTGCCACGTGGCACTATACGAATGACACATGGACTATATGGTGTTAATGTGGTAGGTGAAAGGCAACAATATGATGGTGACATGGTTTTCTGTCAGGGAAGTTGATTGGGTGTATGGTTGGGTTATGTGGCCCAATAATAGGTTGACACATGGCACCCTGCAATTGGCTAATGTTGGATAATGGTTGACAAAATTGTGAGGCTCGGAGAGATTCGAAATCGTAACCTTCGACTTAAAAACGAAATGGTCTAACCACTAGACCAAATGACAAGACTTAACCTATAATGGAATCATTTATATTCAAGTGTTATTGTATGTATAATCAGTGGAAAACGTAGACCAACAAGATTCAAACCTCGAACCTTTCTATGCCCAACAATTAGTTTTAACCAACTCCAGTAACCAACTCATCCAATATGCCAACCAATGGGATCACATTTAAGTGTTAGTTGATACATATTCCACGTAAAACACAATGGCGGTACGAGAAGGCGAACCCCCGACCGTTACCCCAATGGGTGCATTTGTTAAAGGTCACTAAAGAATCCATATTTCAGTCTTATTCTAGTTGTCGATAGAAATATAGTGGGTAGGGTGAGTTTGAACCTTCAATGTCCATTATAAAATCCCGACCATTTTCCATTGCATGAAAGTGATATTTCATGCCAAGAAACTCTATAGTTTTAGTTTTGTGATGTTGTATTTGTGCCATTTGGGATGTTTTAGAAACATATAGAGTGTATATAGTCAAAATATTTTGTTTTCTCAGCCAGATCTGATTTTGGCAGTCACACCTGAGTTTGTGAAACAAATCAGAAGGTAATGTCATAAACAGAATTTGAAGTTGTCATTGTGTCAAGCATTTTGAGCATTAATAAAGTGTTCTCTAATTGGAAGTGGACCCGAAGATGTATCCCAATATGTGTGAACTTCGTTATCAACTTGTTTAATGTGCCATTGTATGTTTTGTTTCTATTTCTCTCAACTTCAGGATTTTAATTTTTGCAGGTTATATATCAATTAATGAAATTTTGGATAAGGGTATTCACTTGTTAATTTTCAAATAGTCATAACAGTCATAATTTTTTAATCAGGTTGGATGTTAATGTAATATTAAGAACTAATTTGACATATACATATTCTTGGATCAAGTTGGTATCAGAGAAGGTTTGAGAATTATTTGCAAGTGAATTCTTACAAAGTCCAAATCCAAGCGAGGTGAAGGAATTATTGAATACTTCAACCCAAAAATTAAAAGAGAATTTTGAAAATTAGGAATGGAATCCGAAGGATGAGAATATCTTATAATGAACTATAAGGCCATGATGGAGGAATTTCTCAAGATGAAGACGATGGTGGAAGAATTGTACCGTAGGGCTCAAGGAGAAGCTAAAACATTGGTAAAAGATTAAGGAAAAGGAGGAGGTGAAGAACCTCCTTTGTCCCCTTTTCCCCCATTATCATAATCATCTTCTTATAATGAAATTTAACATTCTTCTCATAATACGAATACTTCTAAGAATTTTTGTCATTCTCATGCTCATGACTTTCCTTTATTAAATTTATATGTAAATTTTGATTTTCCAATTTATGATGGAGAATTGAATGCAAAAAAGTTGGATAATTGGATCAAATATATTGAAGTATATTGCAAGGTACATAAAATAGTGAATGACACTGCAAATATATAGTTTTCTACTCTTCACCTGGGTGGCACAACTTTGATATTATTGGAGAGTAAGACACAAAATGATATCATCCAATAGGTCAAAATAATTTCTTCTTGGGATGAATTTATTGTTGTATTAACAAAACAATTGTATCCATTATCTTATATGAAAACAACAATAATTGTTTGACAACATCTATGACAAGGAAAAAGGGACAATGTTCAAGTTTATACACAAGAATTTTAGAATAAATAATTTTCTTTAGGAATTCTATTATGTACTCGTGAAACTCTTCCTAAAATATATTGGTGGCATGCATTCATATCTTCGACATACTATATTAATGTTTAATCCTACTAATATTGACGAAGTGTTAGTACAAGATATTCATATTGAAGCTAGCAAGGGAAATAATATGTTTGAATATAAAAAGACACATAAATTTGAGAAGTAGTCGACATGAAAAGGGAAGAGTAAGAAGTCAACTATATTGAAGAAAGTTGAAGGGAAGCCTACATGTTCTCACTACAAAAAGAAAGAACAGGAGAAGGAAAAGTGTTGGAAGTTGCATCCAAAGATAATACCAAATAAGTTAGAGGACAAGGGGAAACAAAATGTTGTTGCAACAACTCAACAAGATCTGGGATCAGATTCAGGAGATTAAACTAAAGTCACAACAATGGGAAGTAAAGGTATATCTACTATTAGTTCTAGTTATTTAGTTCAATCTTCTAAATTGGAAAGTGTTCTTAATCAAAAGAGACAATGTGAGATTTTTCATATAAGGGTCATAATGAAGCATACACAGATAGATACTTTGTTTGATAGAGGATATAAACTTAATTTAATTTATAAAAAAATTGTTAAGAATTTGGGTTTAAAGGCCACACCTGATGTGAAATATTATCCATTGGGTTGGGTGTGTGGGGTTGCTAAGTTGCAAGTAACTAAACAATGTAAAATAAACTTTGCAATTACTTCCAAGTTCATTGATGAGGTTGAGTTGGACGTAGTTCCACTTGACATTTGCGGTATTGTCTTGGGTTTTCCATACTTATATGAAAATAAATCCATATTCTATAGAGAAGTGAACATTTATCACCTTTTAAAATATGGGATTGAATATATTGTTAGATATCATCAAATTAAAACTAATGTTTCTTTAGTGAGCATAGGATAAATAAAAATACTTGTAAATGTTGGTAAATCATTTGTTCTCATGATGGTGAAGAAAAAATAGATGGATGTATTACATTATTTTTTAATTTGTGATCCATGTCATAAGAAGGAATTGGTAAAGATTATTTATAACTATGATGATCTATTTCAGGAACCTATAGGGTTTCCTCCCAAGAGGGGGGTGGAACATGAAATTTATTTGCAGTAGGGCACTCCTCTTCCTGATATTTGTATGTACAGGTCTTCAATGATAAAGAGTGCAGATATAAAGAAGAACGTCTATGAGCTACTCAATAAGGGAATCATAAGGCCAAGTTCCTCTCCATCTACATATCCTATTGTGTTGGTTCCAAAGAAATACGGTACATGGATGATGTGTATTGACTTTTGGGCATTGAACAAGATCATGGTAAAGAATCGATATCCTCTTCCAAGAATTGATGATTTATTGGATTAGGTAAAAAATGTTGTGTATTTCACTAATTTAGAATTGAGAAGTGGTTATAATCAAATTAGAATTGTAGGAAGTGATGTGTGAAAAATTTCTTTCAAGATAAAACATGGATTGTTTGAATGGTTGGTTATGCCATTTGGTTTATGCAATGCACCTGTGACATTTATGAGGGTAATGAATGATGTATTTAGTAGTTTTATAGATGATTTTTTCATTGTCTACTTATATGATATTTTGGTCTTGATTCGAACATGGGAAGATCATGTAATGCATGTTGGTAAAGTATTTGAACTTTTGAAAAGGGAGAAGCTATATGTAAATATGACTAAATGTGAATTTGACAAAACCTCTCTAGTGTACTTGGTTTATATTGTAGGGAATAGTCAGTCAAAGATATATCCCTCTAAGGTGGAAATCATCATGAATTGGCCCAAGACAAAAACTACCACAAAAGTCAAGAGCTTCTTAGGGGTAGTACAATACTAGATGAAATTTATTGCTAATTTCTCTTTCATAGCTACTCCTTTGAATGCATTAACAAGTTTGAAATAGGTCTTTTGGTGGGGAGAAAAGAAACAAATATCTTTCAACACATTTAAACAAAAAATAATTACCGCAATATTTTTATTTCTATTGAATATGCAACAACCATTTGAAATACAAACCGGTGCAAGTGGATATTCCATGGGAGTAGTCTTCATGCAATGAGGTAAACTTGTTTGTTACCATTCTGAAACTTTTGTTCAAGTAGTAATTAACTATCCAAAATATGATAAGGAAATGTATTCTTTGGTACAAAGTGTTAAAAAGTGGAAGCATCACTTAATGGGGAAGGAAACAATAATTCACAAAGAGCATCAACCATTCCAGTATTTGCAATCACAAACTAAGATACAACTATAAAAAAATATTATATGGATGGGTTTCTTACAACAATTTCATTTGGTAATTAAGTATAAAAAGGGAATTCTTAACAAAGTTGTAGACATGTTATCAAGACCCATCATCAATGCATCTACAATAATAAAACTTAATTCTTTATGTCATGAAAGTTTTGTTGAATAATATAATAGAACGATGAATTTAAATATGTGTATGAAGCTCTAAATCATGGAAACAAAAAATTAGAATTGGATTATCATGTCCGTGATAATTTATTGTATCATCTTGGAAATATTTGCATACCCAGGGATGGAAGAGAAAATGTAAACAGGGAATCCCATACATCTCCCATTTCTGGTCACTTCAGGGTAGGAAAGACAATAACATAGTTGAAAAGATATTATTATTGGCCTCGAATGAATGAAAAAATTTCTAAGTATGTAAAAGGGTGTATTTTGTGTGCCACGGGTAAGCCTAGCAATAAAAAATTTGGGTTATATACACCACCTCCAATACCTTCTCAACCATGGGAAAGTGTGTCCATGGATTTTGTAGGGGGTTTGTTGATGTATAGAAAAAGTCATGATTACTTGTATGTCATAGTGCATAGGTTGATTAATATGTGTATCTTAATTCCTTGTAAGAAGAAAGTCACAGCTGGACAAACAACACAAATGTTCTTTAATAATGTTTGGGTTCATTTTGGGTTTCCTACATCTATTGTATCTAATCAATACTCTCAGTTCTTGGGGAATTTTTGGTCTAGTTTATGGGAGTCGATGGATACTAAGGTAAAGAAGATAATTTATAGTCATCCATAAAAAAATGGGTAGACAAAGGTTGTGAACATGACATTGGTACATTTTCTTCATGGGTACCTCAGTAAACATCCTAAGTTGTGGGATGAACAGTTACACTATGTAAGCCATGCTTATAATCATGCCATGCATTCTTCTACTTAGATATATCCTTTTGACACATGTTTGGGATACTTTCCTAAATCACCTATGGATTTTTATTTCAAGGAAACAAGTAAATTGGATGGACAACATGATGTTAACAAAGCTAAGAGGTTCATTTAGAGGATCAAGAAAGGTACATCAAGAAGTACAGGAGAAATTGGAGAAGATCCAACCTAGGTACACATTAAGACATGAAAAGCAATTGTTTGATCATCAATTCCAAGTTGGTGATCAAGTGTGGTTACATATCAACAAAGACAGAATGAAGGGTGAAGGTAAAAATATCAAACCAATCAGGTATGGTCCATTTGATATTTTGGATAATATTGGTACTAATGTTTTCTGTTTAAATTTTCCATCTTATATGCAAATGTGTTTAACGGTGAATTTTCAAAATTTGAAACTTTATGAGCCTCCTATGATTATGGATAAAGATGAAGGTGTTCAGGTTCTAAAACATTAAGATTTTACTCTTGAGTATTTAGATGAGTTGCAGGAAGATGTTATCCTTGAAAATATAATCATGAATTCATGATGGGGTGATATGGCCCAATAAGAAGTTGTCACATGGCACCCTCCAATTGGCCATTGTTGGCTAATGATTGAAACAATTGTCAGTCTCGGTGGGATTCAAAATCGTAACCTATGACTTAAAAAACCAATGGTATAACTACTAAAATAAATTAAATGACTTAACTGTTGATACTGAGAGGGGGGTGAATCAGTATCAAGTACAATTTAAAAACCTTTTTCAATGTATACTTAAACCATTCAATTATATCCAATGATAAATGAACAATAGTATAAGAGTTACACCAATACACCACAATACACCATGCACAATATATGAGAAATAATCAATAATTTTTGTTCAAGGGAAGTAATGACTTCCAAAGG
>JZKD02S0118498.1:267721-300232 GCA_000966675.3 Picea glauca | reverse complement strand
ACATGTACTTCCTTCTTCAATTCACTTTGTCATCTTCAAAAATTCATTTCTCCTCAACCATGAGGATCCACATGACGTGCCACATACCACCGGAAACAACATGATGTATACTATCGATTCATGGGTGTTGTATATTCATGTGCATTTCCCTTCATGTCCAAATACCTTTATCAATCTTGTGGTCCAAAAACCATGACTAGGGTTTACATCAATGACAACAACCAATCTTCCAACATTAACCATATAATGGAATCATTTATATTTGATTTTTATTGTATGTATAGTCCATATAAAATGTGGACCGAAAGGGGTCAAACCCCAAACCTTGTCGCACCCAACAAATAATTTTAACCAACTCGTCAAATATGTCAACCAATGGATTGACACTTAAGTGTTAGTTGATATATATTCTACATCAAACATGGAGATGGGGGGGGGAGTGCAACCCTTGATTGATCGCAAATAATACAATTCCCTGATAATTGCGCCAACGAGTGCATTTGTTAAAGGCCACCAAAGCATCCATATTTAAGTCTTATTCAAGTTTTCAATGAGAATATAGTGGGTTGGGTAGGTTTTGAACCTCCAATGTCCATTATAAAATACCAACTATTTTCCATTTCAGAACAATGTTATTTGGTGCCAAGAAACTATGTAGTTTAAGTTTTGTGATGACATATTTGTGCTATTGGGAAATTTTGAGAAACCTATAGAGTGTTTATAATCAAAAGATTTAGTTTTCTAAGGTGGAGATGATTTTATTAGTTACACATGAGTTTTTGTAGAATATCAGAAGGATATTTTAGAAACAAAAAATTAATTTGTCATTGTGTCAAGCATTTTGAGCATCAAAAAAGAGGTCTCTCATTGGAAGAGGACCTGGAGATGTATCCCAAGATGGGTGAACTTCGTTATCAACTTGTGTAATGTGCCATTGTATTTTTTGTTTCTATTTCTCTCAATTTTAACATATTAACTTATGTAAGTTATTTATCAGTTAATGAAGTTTTCGATAAGGGGATTCACATGTTAATTTGAAAATAGTCATAATGGTCATAATTTTGAAATCAGGTTGGATGGTAATGTAAGCTTAAGAACTAATTTGACATATAATGATTTTGGATCATATAATGAGCTAGTGGATGAGTATGTGAACATCTCATTCATTGAAAATATTTATAAGATCACAGGCCACAGGGAAGACTACATCAACCCCACCATAGATCGAGAATTAAGTTGGAGAAGCTTCAAGTATTATGACATGGATTTTTAGGATGCCATGGATCAATGGAAAAACAATATATATGAAGTATCAACAAGGAGGTGTGTGGATATCTATGCATAGGAGCACAAGGAATAATTTGGATCATATCAATATGATGGATCAAAGACGGTGGATATATTTATTGCATGGATACAAAACATTATTTAGCATCAAAGGTATCATGCACTTGATACAATACTCTGAGAAATTATTGTGAACTAATGGGATGCACACAGAGAACCTTACCATGAATGGGAAACAATAAAAGAATTAATGAAAGAAATATTTTGACTAGATGTCGACTTTTGTCGAGACACGTGTCCTTGTGAAAGGTGTTGGATAGCTATGCAATGGAGCAATGTGCATTATTAGTGTGTGTTTTGTCATAGGCTACCTAAGAAACACCTTATATCCTTGGTTCCCCAATTTTACACTGCGAAAGGTAGGAGAATCTCAAAATCACATGATGATCTATCCCATGCATGGTTTTTTTCTAACCCTATTGAGCACATAGATGACTCCAACATCACTATCGATGAAATCTTTAATCAATGGATCCTACCAGAACTGGTCGAGCCAACCTTCCTACTCCTGATGCAAACATTGATTAGTTGTGCCCACATGCAGATACATTATGACCCACCTGGGGTCACTCCATCCATCTAAGCCACCAATCAAATCTTGTCGGGGTACATAAGACCATGCACTACACCTCCGATGAATAAATTCACACATGTGTAATGTCATCTACATCTCTATTAATTTTGAATATCTGGAGGTGATAGAAAAATTGTAATCTTAATGGTTGAGATGATAGGTAGTTCTCACATGTCCACTTCATATAATTTTAGGAATGACAACTCATTAACATCGCTAGCAAGGGGACAATTTCCCTGATTTGGAATAAAAATGGAAGTTACCTGTAGGAATCAACACAAATCTTGGCAGTAATGCAATTATGAAAAAACAACCTCTAGTGTTGAGTCCAACAACTGGATTGGGGAATGGTACCAGAAAAATCAATGAAAATATGGGACAATAACTTCACATGCATGAGTAATAAAGTGTCATTATGGATTCATTATGTTAAGAACTTTCTCAAACTTCCGCTTCCTCACCTCTTTTCTCTCCTTTGTCACCTTCCACACTTTCTACCTTCCATTCCTCAAGAATAGTACAGTTCCATTACCACCAATTTTGGTATGGAATCATCAAGAAAACCTAAAGTGTGACCCAAAGATAAGGAAATGAAAGGGAAACTTATTCTTGATCATGTACTACCTTTCAGAGTCCCATTCTAAGGCCTTTGATTTGAAAAAGTACCCCTACTCAACTATGTCAATTATATTGCTCGTGAACCCCACCATTTCCATGAACTCCATATTGACAGATACATAGAGTTCATAAGTCATGACGATGGCATTGAAAAAATGATAATAGAAGAGTGGGAATGACCCTTAAAGATATCTAGGATCATATCCCTCTATAAATTATCACACTTTGGTTGGGCCCAAAACATGCAGTTGTGGATTTGATTTCTCCTCACTAGAGTACAAGGGGGATACCTTTGGTTGGACTAGTCATATCATATTGACTAGGCCATTATACATTTTGATTAATTGGGTTGGTTTTCATTGATTTCAACCCTTGAAGAAAGTACGATAGCGAATTTTGGTAGCACAAAGGTTTGGGTAATGGACCCAAGTTTTTTTGATGTATAATGGTATGAGTTTTGATATATTTTCAAGTAAGACTATTCTACATGGATATTACATGTCATTCCATTTTCGGTGGTATGTGGAACATCACATAAATCCTCACGGTTTGAGAATTATGGACTTACGAAGTTGAAGGACCCTCATATGATTGGATTGAAGCCCCAAAAGGTCAAATAAGTCAAAGTGCTTGCAAAGAAGAAATTATTTAAATAATAATGTGAAGTGACAAAGTCAGAGAGGATTATTTAAATAATAAAGTGAAGTGACAAAGTCAAAGAGTATTATTTAAATAATAAAGTGACATGACAAATTCAAAGAGGCTTATTTAAATAATAAAGTGAAGTGACAAAGTCAAGGAGGATAATTTAAATAATAAAGTAAATGGATAAATTTCTAATTATGAAAAGTGGTTATAAGAAGGTTAACCCTAAAATGAGGAAAATGGGTTTAGTGGTCAAGTGACTATTGGATACATGGACAAGTGGAAAACTGGACAAAGTTGGACATAGGTGACTATGTGGACAAAGTGGCCTAGAAGATGCTTCTAAGGAAGCTACTTGGAGATTATAAATAAGAGGAAAGGCTCTCTCATTTTAATCACACTTGAGCATATTGAATATATATAGGTGATTGAGGTAACCAAAGGATATCTAAGCCAAATTTTAGAGGCAAGGTGAGGTAAACAAGGCCAAAATTCAAGGGAGGATAAATTCTTTTGATGATTCTTTCTGAGGTATGTTATTTACAGGTCATCTCAACATTTTCGCAATAACGTTTTTTCTAGAATGATTCATACCATGAAATTGGGAGGCCATTGACCAAACATATACAAGTAGTTGAGGCACTAATTTTAGCTTGTGGGTCATTGTATTTTTGGAGTTACACTCCATGGAAAATAAAGTTTATGGCTAGTCCTGAAACTAGTCTAAAATAGGTGTTTCGGGTAAAAATTTCATAACTTCTTCATAACAGATCCAAATTCAGTAAGACAAAATGTGTTGGTTAGAGTACAGTCTTTAGTATTCTGTGTAAACTTTTCAGATCCATACAAGAAATATTCCGTGTGGAGCACGCTCTATAGGTTATCTCTCTAGAATAAGTTAGAATTCAACAATGTATGTCACTTTTGCTATAAATACTTTTGTTAGAGGTTCCAAGTAGTGACACATGGAGGAATTTCACAAAACACAATGAATAGCATTATGTTAAATTTTCATATTTTTATTCATTATAGGTACATAGTTATGATTATTTCAAGCTAGGGTTGTTGACTAATCCAAAACTAGTCATGCGAGACTAAAGTATAGTTTGATGAAAATGCTAGTCTCTTGTTGTTAAAGTTAAGGAAGGTTTGCAGGTTGAAGTACAGGTTGGTGCATAGTTGATGAACTTGTTTATGGTACAAGTTGATTACAGGTTGTTTGGTAGAGGTTGGTGCATGGTTAATGCACTTGTTTATGGTACAGGTTGAGGTACAGTTTGATGCATGGTTGATACATGGTTTAGGTTATTGGTACAGGTTGATTACAGGTTGAGGTACAATTTGATGCATGGTTGATACATGGTTTAGGTTATTGGTACAGGTTGTTTGGTGCAGGTTTATTGGTATAGGTTTACAACATTATATCTCACAGTGATAGTGTGACTATGTTTCCATCACTCTACTTATACATCAGGGCAGTTGGACAAGGAAATGACAGGTGGTTGTAGCCACTTTCTGGTTGTATTCGGAGAATATAGGGGGTTGTAGCCTCCTTCTGGTTGTATCCATAGAATTGGGGAGTTGGATCTTCCCTCAGGATGTAGCATGAGAAACTATGGGGTTGGAGCATCCTTCTAGTTGTAGTTGGAAAACAAAGGAAGTTGGTGCTTCCAATGAATGTAATTCTTCAAGACATATAAGAAAAAAATTCTGTGGTTTTCTCCCGCTTTGGGTTTCCATGTAAAAACACTGGTGTATTGTGTATGTGTATGATAGTTCATTTGTTCATTGTTTATTTACTCTGAAAATATTGGATGATAATGCTACATTGATATAACACTTGCATTATATTGTTAAAAAGGATTAGATTTATCTATTACTAATTCACCCCCCCTCTTAGTAATCCAACAATTGGTATCAAAGTGATGTTCCTTCATAAATCAGTTTAACCATTGAAAGGTAGATCATGGAGAGAAACAACATGTATAAAAATGGAATACCACAGTTTGATGGACAAAAGTGTGACTTTTGGAGAATAAGGATGAAGACATATATACATGCATGGGGATTTGAAATTTGGTAATCAATTGTAGATGGATACACAACACCAACAGTTCCATCGACAAATGACAAAGCTATGAAACTTGGTCAAAATAATTCCAAAGCCACAAATGCACTTCTGAATTGTCTTGGAGAATAGATATTCACCAAATTTTCACAGTGTAAATCCACTAAATATATTTGAGACAAACTTAAAAATATTTATGAAGGAGATCCAAAAGTCAAAGCAGCAAAGCTTCAAACTTATAGAGGTCAATTCGAACAACTAAAGATGAAGGAAGATGAGAACATTGCATCTTACTTTTTATGAGTCAATGAAATAGTAAATGCAATCTTGGGATTGGGAGAAGAAATAAAAGAATCTGTAATTGTTCAAAAGGTACTAATATCTCTTCCTATGAGAATTGACCCTAACATATCAACACTAGAAGAAAGAGCAGATCTAAACTCAATAAGCATGGATGAACTAAATGGAATCTTCACAGCATATGAAATGAGAACTGAATAGGAAAATCCAGATATAAAAGAATCAACCTTCAAAGCATCCAAAATGTCAAAGAAAAAGGTAAAGAAAAAAGAAAAATAACATAGCAACAATAGTGATGTCTCAGAAGATGATGAAGAAGTCACCAACTTTATTAGAATATCGAACAAGGGAACCAACGACAGGTATAGAAGTAAGATTCCTTTGATTTGTTTTAATTGTGATGGTATTGGTCATTTTGATAACAAATGTCCTCATAAGAAAAAGATAAATGATGAAGGTTACTCAAATATCAAACAAACATATAAAGACAAAAGAACCACAAATAATTTTTTCAAGAAAAGCTTATGCACCAAAGAAGACATCTCATCATTAGATGAATATGAAGTCGGTGACAGTGAGATAGAAATAGTCCTATTCATGGCAGTGGAATACTCTAATAAAGAAGAATCAAAAGAAGAAAATGAAGAGGTCGAAAAAGAATATGAAGAGGCAGAAGTTGACTACCGAGAATAATTGGTGTGTACCATAGAAGTTATCAGAAGAGAAAAGAAGAAAAACAAGAATCTAGAAGCAGAACTAGACAAGAAAGAAGACACTTAGGAACTAGAACAAATGATCACAAATTTGAAGGTTTAAATTGAATAAGATAAAATAATTGAAGAATAACTCAAATAATAACTAGAAGGACAAGACAAGATCATTGGAAATTTGGAAGAAGAAATTGTCACATTAAGAAATGATCTTCAAATTAAAAATATGCAAAACAAATCAAAAGTTTTGAATGACATTATCAACAGTCAAAAACCTCAGCATGACAAGTTTAGACATGGATACAATCAGATAGAAAAGGGATCAAGCTCCAAAACAATAGAACAAGAAACATATCCAAAAAACTATGCAGAAACAATAAAAGGGGATAGGAAGGTCAACAAAAACAATTACAGGGGCACTAAGGAATCTACTTGGAGAGTATAAATAAGAGGAAAGTCTCTCTCATTTTAATCACACTTGAGTATATTGAATATCTACAGGTGACTGAGGTAACCAAAGGATATCTAATCCGAATTTTAGAGGCAAGGTGAAGTAAAGAAGGCCGAAATTCAAGGGAGGATAAATTCTTTTGATGATTCTTTCTAAGGTATCTTATCTATAGGTCATCTCACCATTTTCTCAATAAATTTTCTTCTAGAATGATACAGACCATGAAATTGGGAGTCCATTGAGGAAAAATATCCAAGTAGCTATGGTAAAAATTTCAACTTGTGGGTTGTTGTATTTTTGGAGTTACACTCCGTGGAAAATAGGGTTTGTGGCTAGTCCCGAAACTAGTCTAAAATAAGTGTTTTCGGTGAAAAAAATCATAAATTCTTCATAACAGATCCAAATTCAGTAAGACAAAATGTGTTGGTTAGAGTACTATATGTAGTATTATGTGTAACATTTTCATATCCATAAAACAAATATTCCATGTGGGGCATGCTCTACAAGTTCTCCCTCTAGAATAAGCCATAATTCAACAAGGTATGCCATTTTTGCTATAATTCCTTTTTTGAAAGGTTCCAGGTAGTGAAACCTGGAGGACTTGCATAAAACAAACTGAAAAAAATTGTGTACTATTTTCATATATTTATTCATTACATGTGCATAGTTATGATTATTTCAAGTTAGGGTTGTTGACTAATCCAAAACTAGTCATGCAAGACTAAAGTAAAGTTTGATGAAAATTCTAGTCTCTTTTTGTTAAATTTAAGGAAGGTTTGTAGGTTGAGGGATAGGTAGGTGCATGTTTTATTCACATTTTTATGGTACAAGTTGATTACATGTTGTTTGGTATAGGTTGGTGCATGGTTGATGCACTTGTTTATGGTACAGGTTGATTATAGGTTGTTTGGTATAGGTTGGTGCATGGTTGATGCATTTGTTTATGGTCCAGGTTGATTACAGGTTGAGGTATAGGTTGATGCATGGTTGATACATGGTTTAGGTTATTGGTACATGTTGTTTGGTGCAATTTTATTGGTACAGGTTTACAACAGTATATCTCACATTTATAGTGTGACAGTGGTTCCATCATTCTACTTATACATTAGTGCGGTTGGTCGGGGCAATGACAGGTGGTTGTAGCCACCTTCTGTTTGTAGCTGGAGAATATAGGGGGTTGTAGCCTCCTTCTGATTGTATCCAGAGAATTGGGGACTTGGAGCTTCCCTCAGGTTGTAGCTTGAGAAACTAGGGCATTGGAGCCTCCTTCTAGTTGCAGCTAGAAAACAAAGGAATTTGGTGCTTCCAATGAATGTAATTATTCAAGACATATAAGAAAAAGCCTTATGTGGTTTTCTCCCATTTTGGGTTTCTACATAAAAAAACTGGTGTATTGTGTATGTGTATGATTGTTCATTTGTTCATTGTTTATTTACTCTACAAATATTGGATGATAATGCTACATTGATATAAAACTTGCATTATATGGTTAAAAAGGATTAGATTTATCTATTATTGATTCACCCCCAATCTCAATAATCCAACAATAAATATGGTCTCTAGTCTGCGCGCTTCTAGAAAAAATACAACAAATATTCTTAAGGCAAGGGATACACCATTGGAGAAGGTGTATTATAAATATGACACACATAGAGGAAAATGTGACATTCTTATCCCTACAATTAATTATTCACTGGTCAATTTTGTAACTTAGATGCTTTCATGCAATATTATTTGCAAGTCTTAATAGGATGGATTTTTTATTGGGGTCATTCTCACGGTCGAGCATTGTGTTGAGGGGAATCAAATGGATTGATCCTTTTACCTATCTAAATAATTCGTCATTAACTGCTTGAACACTCAAGATGAGGTGAATGAATTTCATTATTGTTGGGTCCTTTTATTACTAAGCATGGCACTATGGAAGCCACCCCCGACTTTGAAATCAATATGGATACTACTCCCTCATTTTTATCTCCTCAGTTCTTATAGCTCCAGTTGTAGCTAGAAAACAAAGAAGTTGGTGCTTTCGATGAATGTAATTCTTCAAGACATATAAGAAAAAGCATTATGTGGTTTTGTCCCTCTTTGGGTTTCCACGTAAAAACACTGGTGTATTGTGTATGTGTATGATTTTTAATTTGTTTATTGTTTATTTATTCTCCAAATATTGGATGATAATTCTATATTGATATAAAACATGTATTATATGGTTAAAAAGGATTAGATTTATCTATTACTGATTCACCTCCCATCTCAGTAATCGAATAATACAGAGGGTCTCTAGTTTGTGCGCTTCTAGAGAAAAATCCAAAAAATATTCTTAAGGAAAGGGATTCACCATTGGAGAAGGTGTATTATAAATATGACACACACAGAGGAAAATGTGACATTCTTATCCCTACAATCAATGATTCAGTGGCCAGTTTTGTAACTTAGTTTCTTGCATGAAATATTATTTGCAAGTGTCAAAAGGATGAATTTTTTATTGGGGTCATTCTCACGGTTAAGCATTGTGTTGAGGGGAATCAAATGGCTAGAGCCCCTTACCTATCTAAAGAATTCGTCATTGACTACTTGAACACTCAAGATACAGTGAATGAATTTCATTATTGTTGGGTCCTTTTATTACTAGGAATGACACTATGGAAGCCACCCTCGGCTTTGAAATCAATATGGATACTACTCCCTCATTTTTATCTCCTCAATTCTTATCACTCCAGCATTCCAAGGATGTCAACTAGTAGGTTTCTATTTATAAATCATTCAAGCAACAATACACCCAGTTGATCAATGATTTTTTCGAATGAGTTCCCATCACATCCCACATATTTAGCAAGTATGAGCACCACCTTTGATTCACATGCAATTTCCATAATGTCATGATATTTCCCCATGTAGCTACTAGTAAAGAAAAATATGTGCTTCTATTTTGTATTATTGAGACAGATATTATAGAAAGAGTTGAACAGTGTTCTACTGAAGACCAATATTATTTATTATATATACAATCTAAATTTAAAATTGAGACAAAGAAGTCTCAGGACCAACCCAAGGATGCGACCCAATAGGATAAGACATCAAGAAAGCCAATGAATATTGAATCTCCCAAATGCTCTACATGTTCTCAAAATGTGAGTGGGTCTGATGCGAGCACTGCCATAGCTAAAAAAAGAAACATTGACTCCAGATCCAAATGCGATCCTTCACCTCCATCGTGGCCAACTTCGGTTTAGAATAAGCTACCATACCTACATACCCATCCAAACCTTACTCTGGGGCTAGTAAACATCGACATATAACATAGCATAATACAATTGAGGAGGGTTCACCCACTCAAATCGAACAGGTTCCAAAATTAATGAAAGATATTTACGCACAGTTGACCAGACAACATGCCTCCCACAATGAAATGATCAGGAATATGCATATCCTAGGCCAACGTTCTTCTCTTCCTTCCTTAGAGGAATCTCCCTCTTCAACTAATCGATCCATAGAGGTTCTGGGATCCATTTCTCATAGAGTGCTCACTGTTGATGCACTTGTGGTCATCCCTTTAGTCTCGGACAGAAATGAGCTAGATTTGTCACAAGTACATACAATGAATATCCATAGCTTCATCACTACCATGGTCCATGAGCTTGGAGAATGCAAAACATACATCAAGTGGGAACATGCCCAATTATTCCTCCATTATGAGAAATAAATTTCCAATCATGACTCCACATGATCCCAATTACAATAGGAATCTTGTGTGCATTAGGAAGTTGAAGAGGCCCAAATTGTTTTATGAGATTTACACATTGTCAAAGTGGCCATGCATGTAGAAACTCAAGACCAATATGAACCCATTGCCAGTGACCATACCAACATGGTCATCGCTATTAATGAATCTTATTCATAGGTTTCCCAACACACATAGGTGCATATGGATCTTCCATCCCTATAGAAAATGAAAGTGCTCTCCAAGAATACTCAGGTTTTGCAATCCCATAATTTTTAACTTTAGGGATGAATACAACAATAAATTCCATAGGAGACCGCACTCTAGATATATAAATTTGTATTTATCCTATCTTATTCCAATACCAAAACCTAGTTATATCCTAAGAATCCTTCCAAGAGTGAGAAAATGTTAGATCCAGATACAATCTGTAGGAGTTGTTCCATGGGGGGAATGGGATAATTATCTTTTGTTTAATACTTGTTCAAGTTTATGAAATGCACACATAGAAGGATTTATCTTGACTTCTTTTTACCAGGTGTTAAGTTGGCTACCAATGAAGAATGTCTCACTTGAAATATTATCTTGGAATCCAACAATTGTCTTAGCTCCTTCTACATCAAGGGCTCCAAATACAAATGTAACTCCCTTATTTTTTGTTGCAATGACTTGACCTCAAGTCTAAGTTGGATGGTGTGTTGGATTATCCTAGTATCATACATTTTCAAATATTGGTAGGACCAGAAAATACATATTGATACTCTTTAAATAACTTACGTAATCATTTGTTTCATCATGAGAGAGTCATTTACCAAGGTAAATATTCTTGGTATTATCAACAATTCTTGGGTTTATGACTTCATAAATGGGACAAGACGTGCTCATTTTGACATTCTTGGGGTGTTTAAATTTCTCTCGTAAATCAAAAAGGTTTTTAAGCATGATTACTCACCTAGGCATGGTGTGAAGTTTGGGTTCAATGGATTTGTTGTACTTTTCTTCATTATACTCTTCATGTTCATGCTCAAAGAGTATATTTTGGAAAAACGCATCATCGATAACCAAGTCCCTAAAATTTTCTTCGTTGGTCAAGAAAGATATAATTTGTGTGTCCCCTTCAAATACCCTCCAATTGGTGATGTTACTAGGGATGGAATGTTTTTATAAAAATTCTATGGAAAACCTAGAAGCCTCATAATCTTCAAGGGGAGATAATCTTGAATTTTTCATAGCAAGAGAATCAATGCATTTATTGTTTTCTCGAGGGATTGTTGTAATGTTAAATTCTAGAAAGTGATCTATCAACCTGTGTACATTCTCCTAATAGTTTCTTAAGTGAGGAGAATTGTAGTGGATGATATACTTTACCTACTTGAAAATGTTTTATGAAACATTGAAGACAACTAGTTCCTTGATGTTTAGGTCAATATCTTTCTTAAGTCCTTGAGCGTGTGCCTTGTACTCAACCGTATTGTTTATGCATTCAAAATCCAATATACGTGATAAGAAGTTGTGCTTTCTTGCTGGGTCAATGAAAATGCAATGTGCACAAGCCCCTTATTGATATTTGGATCCATCAAAGAATATAGTCTAGATATTAGAAGTGAAGTTTGGCACTTTCTTGTTTAAGTCCACCTTTTGAATTTCATTTTCAACCTCTATGATCTGAACATGAAGATTTTTATTAGGTTTACTATATCGCTTAATTATTTCTGAGTTTTCGTAGAATTGAAACTTTGACTTCTGTGAGAATAATACTTCAGATAAGAATGGTGAGAAATTATCAAAGTCAAAGTCACAAGAATAATTTCCTAAGACATGGAATTCTATAGAAGAAGGTTCTTTAGAAGCTTCCATGTCAGTGATGGTATGTTTCAAATATTTTTTCATGTTGATCATGATCATGTTAGGGTTTCCATTTGTTGGTGACCATAAGTGGGACCAATACGTGCTAAATTATCCATGTAATTTTCCAGACCAATCCCTACTCAACAACATTCCATAGGCTTATGAAATATATATAACGATGATGTCAACGAATTGGTGGAATTTTGAGTTAGAGGAAATCTAGATCATAACATATTTTAGTTCCCCAATTACATTAACTTTGGTTCTGTCTAGTTGAATAATGTGTGTGTCACTTTTGGTAGGGGTAGCATTGAGATTCTTACACATTTAAAGAGGCACGACATTTGAGGAGGCACCAAAATCAACTAAGAAGTTGTGCATATTTCTATTATAAATTTCAAATGTTAACAAAAATGGTGGGATAGACGACCAATGTTTCATATCAATAGAGACTGTGTTTATGTTAGGCTTCATGATTTCCCCGGATTTTTCTTTATCCATGCTTATATTTGGATTTGGATCTAACATAAGATTATCATTCTCCTTTAAAGCTTGTAATAAAATATCCTTTTGTTAATAATTTTTTCATAAGTCCATCATAGAAATATTTTCTTTCAATTTCCTCAGATCTTGTACCACTTTCAATTCTAACTTTGATGTTTCATGACTCTAGAAATTTGGGTCCAAATTAAGTAGTGAGGTTGGCTGATATGAGGAGGTGTTTTTTTCATGTTTTTTAGGAGCTCATGCTATAATAGGTTTATTTTGAACGATAGTTCCCTTTCTCCTGGTTTGGAATGCCAATACTTCAGGTGGTTCTTATTATTCTGTGGGGCTATCAAAATATGACGTATGGATAACATCCCATATAACCATGGTTTTTTTCTCTTGTGGCTCACTAACCTCATTTTTTGTAACATTTTATGTCTAATCATTGGGTTGTTTAGTTAGGTAAAAACCATCCAAGAAATGATTGGCCAACAAACTCATGGAATTCACCCATTGAAGTAAATCCTTTTCTAAACTATGTTCTTAGTCATAATTAAAATAAGAATGAAACACCACTTCACCTAATTTGATGTTTAAGTTAGCAAGGGCAAGCTCTATGGACTTATAAGGTGATTCTTTCCTAAATAAATATTTTTAGGGTCTAGGGTTTGACGTACCTTCCCTTGCATTCCTCTTCATGTCCACAATCTTGTTGGATAATTTATTAAACATTACTTGTAGACTTTTTGTATATATATTGTCCTTCTCAGGGTTATGTTGTGCATGTTTACCTAGTGACCGTGTCATAAAAAGTCCTCTTCTAGATGGTTGGTGGGTTTCCTTCTTTTCTAAGGAGATTTGGCTATCTTTACAACCTTTCATTTGGAATTCAATAATTTTGGCTTCCTTAGAATTCTCAACCAGAGTAGGTTTAGAGACCCTTTTAACGAACATAGAGATAAAGGTTGGTAATGTGTTAGCATATACCTTAATATATAGTTCTTGGGAGGATTTAGTGTCAGGTTGAAACATGTTGAGTATTGTTGTGAATCTCTGGTTAAAATATTTGAACTTTTCTTTGGGTCCCATGGTGGTAGTGGAAATATCAACCATCAAGGATCCCATTGTTGTTTATTCAACAAATTTGCTAAAAATTCCTTCTAGAATTTTGTCCAACTATTAATGAAACCAAAAGGGAGGTTAAAATACCATGTCGAGACTGAGTTATTGAAGGTGTAAGGGAAAAATATACATAATATGACTTCAAGTTGGACATTCATAAATATTATTTCCAATATGAATTTCTTAATGTGGTCTTCATGAAATCTAGAGGTTTCAAGGTCAAATTTAGGGAGAAGTTTCTTTGGGTGACTAGGAAAACGATGTAACCTTCTTGGTATGGCCAAGGAATCCCTAGACAACCATGGATGGTTTTTTATAGGTTGATCACTACCCTCTGGTATTCCTTCGTGGTTGTCTTCCATGTTCTTTGACTTGTTTTCTGAATATTCTGAGTTAGAACAAGATTCTTCCGATCCAGAATTATCAAGATCAGAATGTGTACTTGTTGGTGGGGTAGCGAGAGGAGTTTAAGGAAAAAAAATAAGAGGTTGGTCAATTTCAGTTAAGGAAAAATATATTAGATCCTTGATTGTGTGTAAAAAAGTGTGATCTAGAGTATCAGCAATTGGTCTTACAGTTTGCTTCCTGCGGGGAAGAAATATGGATAATGGTAATGCTCCAATTTGTCGAACATATTCTCTAGTAATCCTTCTAATTGCATTTATTTTTTGTGTGGGATTTCATAAGGTATTTATGGGTGAAGGTAGGAGTCATCCTCAGCGTGTGGTGACTCAATAATAGTGGGGGTACCTTCAATATTAGGGCTATCCTGAGAAGGAGTAGCCATGCATGTGGAATACGTTGAATCTATATATTGTTTAAGATATGTTTCTATTGAAAGAAATATTCTAACTAGGAATGCATTCGTTTAGTCCCTCCTTCTAGCACTAATTACATTTATGGGTCCACTTTTTTTTAACTCAACAGTAGGAACAATGCCCAACAATGATGCCCAATTAGACTCTCGTCTATTTAAAGTAGTGTGACTCTCTAGATTGGTAGTCCAACAATTTTCTATGGGATTTAAACATAATTTCAAATGTTACTTAGATAATGTTGTATCTCTCTTTTGGAAAATTGTTCTTTATCGCTCAAACATGATTGGAAACATAAATAAATTAAATGACTGAATTAGAAGAAAATTGGACAGAGGATAACACATTTCCAATCGGTATTCCAAGAAGTATATACTTCTAATCAATACTAGAAAATAATACTATCATTAATAAATCGAAAAATATTAATTGAAATAGAAAGAGAGAAATAGCTAAGCATGGCTAACATTTAAATTGAATACTAGAACTAGTTATGCATTTACTCTACATGCAATATAAAATAAAACACCATCAAATTTAAACAAAAATTAATTTGTAAATCATAATCACAATATTACTAAAAGTCCCATAGAAGAAAAAACTATTTGCAGAGAAATCCATACATCAAGTTAATCCTCAAGATTGGAATAAATTTGTCTCTGACTCCGTATAATCTTCAATATTAAACTTCAAAATAATTCTACATCTAACTTTGTAGTTCTTACAAGAAACCATCGAACCTTCAAAATGAGGTTGATCTCCTTATTTGTGAAAATAAACATACTAAAAATAGATCCAAAGTTCACTTAAAATTAAATATAACCATCAATAGCGTGGACTCCTCCATGTGTAAACTATTGGTGTTGTTCCAGTTAACTTAATGAATTCTCCTAGTCGTATCTGGACCGATGGGTGAAAAGATATTCAGAAGTGTGGAGATAAGGGAACCAATTTTTCTCCATTGGTGCACTGAGCTCATCTTTCATCCCCACCACCCAACATTTGAATAAGTCTATCTTAGTGCTCAAGTATTTCATCACAACTGATGCAACTATCATCTAGTTATAAAACACTCTTACGTATCCTATTTCCAAAGTCATGATTCCGAGAACATCTAACTCAAACTTCCAATCATGCTCATCATGTTGTTTGAATATATCATGGAGGTATAAAAATTCCTCAAGCATACCAAAATCAGGGAGTTGGATATCTCTCATTCTCTTATTTATCTTCTCACAATTTTTGAGACATTGCCCCCATCTGTCTTTCATCTTTTATTGTGGTTCCTTTACTAGCTACATCCAACACTCAACTACCTTCTAAAAACTTTCTAGGATACCATCCTGAAGCATCGTAATACCATGTTCCTCACTCCCTTGACCCTTTTGAATTTCCCATATATATTGGATATGTTCTAGGAATTGGTGTGACCGTTCAAACCATCTAGACATCTCTTTGATTGTGATCAATCCCAATAGATTCTCTTCCTGGTAGCTTACCAAATAAGCCATACATGCATCCCTTTCTATTTTAAACTGAATATATCCTTCTAGAAACTCGGTTCTTATAAAACTGATTCCCCAATTGGTGTCTTGGTAATACTTGTCTTGATGACTAATATGCTCAAGTTCTTTTTTCATGGAATCTGCCTCTCGCTCATATTCTCTTTCTCTGTTGATGGTGGTTCTAGATATAGCTATTATTATCCATAATAAATCATCCACTTTATTTTATAGTGTCCAACAGGGTTTATTCCATGGTAATCATCATAGCGTTGTCCGACGTAAGTCTCCTCTTCTTGTCGATCCTCCCAGCTATCACTTATATTTTCCTATCATAAGTGATTTCCTAGAAATTGAAAACATCATATAGAGGTTCGATAATTGATTGATCCTCCCATGAGATAACATTGCTCAGACTTCCTAGAGTATTGAAGTGTTCAAAGTTTATTTTCTTACATTTGTCAGCTATTTGTACTTGGATGTTGACGTTTTCTACATCTCTATCTGATGTGTGCTCTTGACCCGAAGATGTAGAATGTTTCCCAGGCATATCTATGAGTCCAGTCTCTATATATCGATGGATCTCTCCTAGCTACATGATGTCAAAGGTGACCTCTATCAAATTATTTTTTGTTGTTTCCATGGTTGTTATCATTTCTCTGGGTGAAGAGGGTTTTGGAGTCTTTTTTGTGATTTCTTCAGACTCTTGGTCATCATTTTCTCCTCATGTCCTTGGATTCTAGGTGTGTCATCTATAGATTTCTCTCTAAAATACGAAATCTCCTCACTTTATTACTTATCCAAGGTTATTTCCTCTGGGATAGATCCCTAGCCATCACTTTCATATTTATTTTCTAAAGTTCCCTCCTAGTCTTTGTTTCATGTCTCTCCTTGTCCTAGTGAGGTGGAATCCTATGGGTCATGCTCTTATTCATTTCTCTCTTGATCACCTCCTCCTTCAGCTTAAGTTCATGACCTTTTCCCTAGGAAGATATTAATGCTTTATATTTTATTAAGTCTATTCCCCATATCTGTGGACTGCAGTTCTTGAGATAGCTAGTTGTCTAATATCTATGTGTCAACTTCATTGACATTGTGAATTGTTGTAGCATCAAAATTCTCATTTTCATCACCATATATTGTAATTAGGTCAACGATTACTGGTGCTATTATACCTAGGCCTAATGGAACTGTCACAGTATTGATTGTTGGTCCAGGCCATGGTTTTTCCACCTATACATGTCTTTCATCATGATATTCATTTTTCCCTGTAGGTGAAGTTTCTCTTACATATGTTTTCCTCCTTCTACCATATGCATGTCCATAAGAGTCATTATTCGATGTTCCTAATGCTTGAAGAGTAATATTTTTGCTTTTCTCTTAGAACATTCTTTCAGCCACTTCTAGGCTCCTTTGTTCTTCAACTCTCCTTGATGATTGCTCTATATTCACATTTTGTGCATGTACAATAGATCCTATTTTTTGTTCCAACCATTCTAATTGTTCATCTCCTAACATGGATTTGAGACATGGGAGATATGGTTTTTCTTTCCTCTATAGTAAATCTTCCCAATCTATGGAATTTTCATTGAATATATCACCCTCAAAGGTGTCATGTGCATACGGCCAGTGAGATACCACTTGACTAGCTTGTTGAGAAACTAGACCTTTTGGGGCATTTTTCATGTACCTACTAGTGTAGAACCTATACTCCACCTGATTTATGGATTCTTGTCTAGCTTGAGTAGTATATTTCACCAAGTAGTAACCTACATATAATCCATATGGGATGGATGTTCTTTTCTTGTATTTAACTAAGGAAGAACTAAAAACTTGTTCAATGGTCTGGTATCAAATTTCTCCCAAGACTAGCCTATTTGATACATAGGCTGACAATAGGTGCAGTACCTTGGTGGCTCCAAAAATCTCTAGATAAGTGATATTTTCTTCTAAATACCATATCCCTACCCTAGACATGACCTTTATTTGTGCTTCAAAAATCCTTGGACAATTATGTTTACATATTATGAAATAATCCCTATCCAATAATTCATCACAGATTGCAGTGTAAGACTTTTTAAATCTAATCTCGCATAAGAAACTAAAATAAACAGTATAGATAATTCTAAGACATTCCATATTAACCCCAACCCTGGAAATACATTTCTAGTGCAAATTGCATCTAATAGGTATGAGGCCATAAAGAAGAAATGGGATTCTCCTGATTTTGATTTCTTTTCCTACTCAACCCTAATGCTCAATTGTTTAGATATTATGACACTCCAATTGAAGACACTTCCAGATATGGCGGTTCTCTTAGGTTTATATTGTTGTACCATCCAGATGCTATATTCAAAAAAATTCTATCTTCTTTCCACCAAGATGCCAAAATTTGATTAGTGTTGCATTTTTCATAGAACTTAACTATGAAGTCAATGTTAAGCCAAATTGTGGGTTGCCTGAGTTTGTAATACTTGCTAACCTCCACTAGAAATAAAACACCAACACATTGGTCATTCAGATCATTAATCACACACTTGTTATCGTGGGTGAGACTAATTGTGGTTATAAGGTTTCTATGCATGGTAAAACCAAGGTTCTAGAAGATACCATGTATAGGGATGATGATTTGATATTCTAAAAAATATAGTCATCGAAGACTCTTACATTCAGGTCACTATGAGGGGTGAATTCAGGAAAACCATGATGGTAATTATTATAGTAAACTTCAAACCAAGTGGGCATAGGTACCTTGGTTGTCGTGATTGTATCTGTATCCCTATAGAGTGGTGGTGAAGATGGTGGTTTCTTGTGTAACATTTTAATTACAGACTCCACCTTAGTTGTGAACTCTAATTTTCTGGAAACCATGGGACTAGAATCTTCTCCAACTGTTATGAGGAAAATCACTCTATGGTATGGGGTAAACCACAACAAATGAAAATGACAACAGAAATCAACTCTAATCTCAAGTATGCTATATAAAAAAATATGTTAACAAGACAAGATAAAGAGTCTACCTCGTTTAGATGTTCGATGAAGTCCACTGTTGAGCACTTGACTCAAAGAAATACACCTGAAACTTGTCCTAAACAACCAATATATGAAAGTGTATGGTGATAATATATAAAGTTAGCACATATAATGGCATAATCCATCAATATTCATAACAAATACTCCCATGGAATAAAAATTCTTATATTTGCAAGACATTAATTGGATGAGAAAAGAGTATTTCTATTAAAATGTAATCAACATAAGTGTATGAATGGAAAAATTCCATGTTGGCACATTTGGAACCGAGAAACTAAGTCCCTTCTAGTTGGGTGTCCACCACTTCAATCCTCCACCAAAGGAAAACTCATATAAGAGAGACAATGAGGTTATCCATCAAATAGGGGAGAGATTGGGGGATGAAAAATGTGTTCATACTTAAAAGGACAAAGGGATGCAGACTCAATATGAAGTGAATAATTTATAAAGAGTAATTTTTCTCTCAAAGATGAATTCTTCTCCTCTTCTCCACCGCCTAGATAATGTCCATTTATATCCTTCAAATGGAGCTAAAGGTCTGAGTCAAAATGTTTCCAGTATATGGAAGGTAAAGGATCATGGATCTCGTGACGTGACATGGAAACCCGACACCATTTTTTAATTTTGAGCACAAAACCCGATGTACACAAGATGTAATGGTGCAACCTACATATAAACATGTTGTATAGCTCTTATGACACGTATGTGTGGAAAAATATGTTTTTTAGCTCTAGGAACTACAAAAGGTGACTTCAAGTCTACATCAGGAAATGAAAAAGGCCTTTTGAGCAAGTTCCATGGGGTGAGGAAAATCTTGATATAACAGATGCCCCCTAATGTGTGAGGTCAAAAGAGTATCTGTGATGACCGAAATGCATTATAATTCCCAGAAGTGGAGTAATGGATACCTAGATGCATGAACTAGCTTCTCATAAGAATATTACAATCCATAATGACTTTGTTCACATGGATGCCAATTTGAATTACACTGCAGATCCATGTGGAAATATACCAAACAAATGTTCATGGCCATGAACAGGAAATACAAAAGGAGATACATGCCATAGGTTTTCATAGTCATGAACAAGGCCCATTGAAAACCAGTCTCAAAAGCAGTCTGAAAATATATGTATATAATGGAGTACAGTCAGATCTCCCATGATTATTGAAGTCATATAGGTATTGTTCCAATGAATGATAGAAACAACTTAGGAAAGTTGCCACTGTGAACTGATGTATTCAAGTCTTCAACATGATTCGCCAAAGGTGCAAGTCTACATCATGTGAATAAAGGAGTTCAGGTCGAACATAATGAGACTTCATTTGATTACCGATCATTAAGGTATATCATTAAGAAACATGAGACAACCTACTGATAATGAAACTAGGTATCAAGGAATCGAGTACATTCTTACAAGTGTGAATACAGGTGTTGAGTTTGAACACTTGAAGAATCCATCTATCAAGAGACATTGATGTATTCCCAACTGTCAATGGTGATAGAAACTTCCATTGATGACTACAAGCTTCTAAGTAGTCATAGGACTCTAGGTCTTGTTTCCAGAATAGATGGGTTGAAGTCTATGTAAGGAGACCTACTGAAAGGAGATCATTAAGGAATATTTCATCATTCATCACAAGGTATAAAGTAGGATCTTGATGATTTGGAGGAACTCAAATGAAGAACATTTTCATGAACCAATGAACCTGTGTGTATTCTGCATGCACCATATGCAAGTAGTGCACAAAAAGGACCCTCTAAATAAAATCCAATGAGGAAAACTATTGAAAAAGGAGAAGAAACCAAAAATAAGGATAATGGGATCCAAGACACTCCACAAATCCCAATGTGTGAATATATTTCTTTTCGTCAAACACAATGGAAACCCCCTAGTCAACAACCAATGAGAACATGTTGATTTTTGGGTTCAAGGTTACCTACCCATAAGGAAAGTAGGACCAGGGTGCATAGTAGGACTAAAACTTCATGTAACTCTGAGAAACATTGAGGGTATGACCAACATGCAAATTCAAGAGTTTAGAAAAACAACTAACACAAATTGATGGACATCCTTTGAACAAGAGCATGAGACATATGGATGAATCTGGCAACATAGACTCAATGATGAAACTTTGTGATGCAGGAGACACCAATCAAACTTTCCATAAGAACTGGAATATTAACTAGTTGGGGGAGTAAACTATAAGTAACGACCTCATCTTCTCAAGGTCATGCTACACCCAAAATTTTGATGACAAGTGGACTCAAAAGTTTTTTTTTTTTCAAAGGAGACACGACTAATGCCAACATGAGATAATATTTTTTTTGCCCCATCTTTTTTTTTTCCATAGTCAAATGAATTATATGATACAAAAGAGGAAATGAGTGTCACGAGAAAGAAAATAGTTCCAACAGTGGAACATACCTATTCTCAATGCAAGGAGGTGCATGTAGGGTATGGAAATGCGAGGGAATGTTTCCTCTTGGGGTACAGGGTGTCAAGATGCAAAGGATATAAATAAGGCTATGCTTGGTTGATGATGAAAATTGTTGAGGTGATAGGCTTAAAATGCGAAAAGAGAGAACTGACAATAGGCTCAATACTACAAGTGAGAGAATGAGATGCAATTACAGCTTAACAACAAAGAATGTCATTTTTCATAAATTTAGTCTACTTGGTTTGAAAAAGGGTTAAAATTAAACCAATTAGGTGTCCATTCAAATCCAATTTATGAGTGTGAAAGAGACAAGTTAACTCGACAATATTTTCTCTTTTTGAGAGAGTTAGAAAAGTGCTTAAGCCAGACTCGTTGATTTTTTTCTAATAATAATATCATGGGGAAGGATAGGGCTCCCATGTAGGACTTCTGTGAAAGGTCAGTAACTTACGAACAACTGACAGAAGCTCAAAAAAACCCAAAGCTTTCCAAGTAGAGGAGGATAAAATACTTGTAGAGGTTACCTTCTCTATGATATATCGAAGAACGCCACTTATCTGGAAAGGTTTAGAAGAAGGAAATTGATACCCCACAAGACCATCCTAGTCAAAGGATACCTCCATAGGACTTGGAGGGAACATAATCAGAGAGAGTGGAATGCTCTCTTGTTCAGAATGTACAATACTAAAAATGTTAATGACATAGTCAAAATATGAACCACTCCTAAAAGTAGGAGTGATATCAGATGAATATTGCATCGCCATGAATGTTGTGTCAACCATAGAATACTTAGAATGTTGGGAAGCCAAAGACAACTCCAAACCCAAAGGTTTATCAAACAAGGACTATGCTTCTTCTACCAAAACCGTAGTAGGTCACAAGCAAGTTAAATTACCTCCTTTGTAAATCTTATAAAGGAACTTGGGCTTACATCATGTATGTCGAGGCTTCTCAATCGTATGAATTCCCACAACATGAATCTCAATGGTTGGTGACATGCTCTTAGCATGACTTACAAAAGATAGTGGCTAATCTCCAACATGATTTATAGAGGTTGGTGATGTACGTGCAGTGCAACAAACAATGATTGGAGTTGTGCCCCCAACCCGACTTGTAGCGGTTTATTGTGGAATTTGAGACCAATATTCCTAAAAATTATGGGTTTGAGAAATCACAGGCCAGTAAGGGTTATGGTCTACACACTCGCCCTATTCGGTAGGGTATTATCATCCTCCAATCTGATTCACAAATGGTTGTAAAGGCATCATCACCGAGGAAGGCATTGGTGAAGAGAAAACATCACGATGAGGGTTACTCAGGTGAGGATATATGTTTCCCCCAGAAGAAGGGACTCTGTGAAGGGGGTATCCCATACTATAAATATGACTCTCTTTGTATGAAATACAAGAGGATATATGGATATCTGTAGGAACTGGCATAGCGAAAGAAGGATATATGGATGGAGTGTAATAAGTAGAATAACCACCCATTTGAGCACTTGCTCCTGGAAACGTGAAGCTAGGATTGGATCCATGTGAAGGAACATTCCAAACTCCCACCTTGAGATTTAGTTGAGGGATATGACTCCCACCAAATGAAAATGTAGAAAAAGGAGGCATCATGCCCTCAGATCCAAAACTAGGATTCATATAAGAAGGAGAGGGAGAGGATGGCAAGTGAGAAGACATGTTTGAAATACTATGAGAAAAATGATTACAGTGCCAAGGTATTGACTGAGTACCATGATTCTTCATACCACTAGGAAACACAGATGAATTCATCCCCAAGAAATGAGTAAATACCACGGGATGGGTAGCGTTAACTTAGGGGGTCAAGGGGACTCCACTATCCATAATAATGGAAACTCACGCTATAATATGTTGGTCCCTTATTTTTTGGTTTGAAGTTGCGCAAGGAGGGTTACAATCCCAATTTTGGTCAAACACAAGTTGTGCAAGCCACAAAGAAGCTTGACAGTGGAGAAACTAAAGAAATAGAAAAACGGTTGCGAAAAGGGACAATGCAACACCAGCAAGGAAAAAGAAGTTACAAACAGATCAAGAACAATAAAGCATATGTTGTCTAAAGCAAGAAGATCCCACTTAGCCTATATGTATGAGACACATATGATTGTAAAAGGTTTGGGTATGGTTGGGTGTAGTTGGTTGGTTGTTGGGTTTTATGATAGATGATATAGAGGGCAGAGACAGATTAAAGGTTCGGGGATTGTAAATTGTATACATTTTTGGGGAAAAGGGTATATATATCTCTATGACATGAGTCTAGAGCTAGAATATTGTAACATAGTATTTATTTGTATCTCTGATATTGTATCTGATAAGCTCATTTGATAATATATAAGGAAGGACCTAAATTTTTTAAATATACTGTGTCATTCTATGTGTATGATTATGAATAAGTTTTTGTACCTTAATTATTTGTGTTTGATAAGATCAATGTGTTTTCTCTATTTAAAAATTCTATTGCAACTTGATTGTATTTATTTCCAGTATGAATGAGTTCATATATATTCTATGGTTAGTCTGTCTTGTGCAACATCATGGTGAATCTTGAATATTCTGGAAACTCACTTATCTATTCTCCTTGTTCTTCCCTATATTCTTGTCTTGGTTTTGATTTGGGTGAGAATTATTCTCTTCAGAGGAGATGAAAATTCTAGTGCTCTAGACTACTCAGTGCCTTTTGTTGGTAACCTGAGAAGGACCCTGGTCTAATAAATTCCATGCCAAAAATATGGTTATGTTGTCGAGAACTGTGTTAAAAGGGAACCTGTAGGGAGAATGATTCCACAAATTCACAGATATGATATTCACCAGTGGTGGGAAAGAAATTGTGATGCTTTCATATGGAAAGAAGCGGAGCTTAGAGGAAAATATGTGAAATGGGAGGTTGTCGTTTACTCAGAAAGATCGAGTGACCAGTACAAGACATTCTAGGTTAAGTTCCCGGAAGAAATTTTCCACTGGATATATAGAATCCAAGAAGCTATGGAATTCCAAGAATGATTCAAGAAGATCTACACTTGGGATACAAAAAATATCGCAACATTTCATCGGTTGGATCCTTCAATAATGAGAGTGATCGATTCTGGGTCAATACAACAATAGAGTGATACATTATCAATTTTTTAGCTGAGAATCATCAATATTTTTCATGGGAAGAAGTAAATTTCAAGAAAGATGCAAGGGAAAGACTATTGAGAGAAATGCCCCTATAGATTAAGGTTTTCTTGGTGGAAGAGAGGATGCTGAATATATCCCCAATTGAGATGGAAGCATAAACACCCTCACTTGGGGTGGGGTGAGGTTTTGGTGGAGTGATGTCCTGAGAGAGGGGAGAGGGTTCTTTGACAAATGTGGGAGAAAAAAGAAATGGACTCAAGAGATGAGAGAGCCTTGAAAATAGTCACCATAGCTGAGAAGTGGTGGCGCGGTAAGATAAATAAAGTAGTAAAATAGTTTGAGAAGTTGTAGAAAGAAGTCAGGCTAGGAGAAGTCGAGGAAGGACTGATGGAAGAGTTGTGAAAGATGAGAAGACAATAAATACTAGCTAGTCAAATATTAAACGAGAGAGAAGCACAGAGAGAAATAAGTCCCCAAGAGGGTGGACAAGAAGAAGAAGGTGTAGAAACATGAGAAAAAGAAGTCGGCATGGATCTTGAAGAAGAGAGATAATATTTTTCCCTGATGCCAGGAAAGATTGGGAATCCAATGGAAGACATTGCTTGAGAGGATGAGAATGAGACCCACTAGATCAAATAAACTTCCCTCGAAGCTAGTGGCACCAACCCCTATTCACACACACCCCAAGTGTCTTCTAAGTAAGTGGTAAATTCTATACTACCTCCTTATGTTATTCTTGTTCCATTACAATCAATCAGTGAGCCACAACGGGGAAGCGCGAATACTGGGAGGATATTGGGATCCCCTGGTAGATCGCAACTAGGATCATTAGGTTTTATCTTGGTAGGAGCAGTAAGAACAACAATGGCTAGTAACGTGAGAGGTTTGATTGCTCGATACCCAAAATTATGGGGTAAGGAGGATGAGGATGATGAGCAACATTGGTTCTTATGAAAATCAATCTAGAGGTCCAGAGGGACTCTCAATGCGAATAAATTGGTTGAGTTCTAGACTACCTTGAGAGTTCATTCTCTCAAATGGTACACGAAGGACATTGATCCAAGAGTACCAGGAGTGCAAGGTCAAGTGGTCACACTTGACTAGGTATGGAAAACGTTCATAGCATATTTTAAGCTACCTCAGTTAGAACAACAAGCTTTGTCTGAGTTGCACGAAATTCAACAAAGGGAAGGTGAATCATTCTAGGAATATAGATAGAAGTTTAAAGATTCTATAGGGAGGTTAGTGATCAAAGAGAATGGCATATCCAGGGATTGTTACCTCTGACACAAATTTCGTTAACAGAACAACGGATAGCCACTTTGATAGATGGCTTGGAACAATCAATGAATATTGAAGCAATGGAAGGATATCCATTGGATCTGGAGAGTGACCAGACCCCTAGCGGATGCAAATTTGGTGCAACTACAAGGGAAAATATCAATGCTTACAGAGAAGTTTCAATAATTGGTGATACCCAAACCAAGACGACCGCAAGTTTTGTGTATCGGATGTTACACAAAAGGACATATAGTGAATGAATGTCAATGAATGAGGGGAATGGTACCTCCTCATAACCCGATGGGACCCTCACTAGGACCCATGGGAGGAGTTGTGCAAGTATCCATGAATTTACCATTCCATGCCCCAACCACATATCATGCTTTTCTAGGTAATCAAACAGTGCCATCAATTTAGTATTGCAATATTTTTTGAGTCCATGGGCATGGGCCAAGACAATGCCTCCTTATTTAGAAGTATTCAACAGTATCAAATACTTTTCATTGTGATTTTTTCACATCTACCACACATGCTACGAATCAATGTAGAGTGTTGGATGCACTTGCTGATAGACTGGATCGAACATCATTGAGGGTGAATGAAGCCCCTTAGGGACTGAGAAGAGGTCGAGGAGGTGGAGTTGGAGGAGACTTCAAAGGAGGAAGAACCAAGGGAGGAGTACCAATTAGATGCTACAACTGTGATGAGAAAGGTCACATGGCTAGATATTTTTCTCACCCAAGGTGACCATGGTGCTCACACTACAGAACCAATGGGCATGCAACTAAAGAATTCCCAGAACTAATTGCAAAATAAGAATACTGGGTACATCAACGAGGAACTAGTATCATCATTTCAGATATAAAGAGATTTATTATAGTACAACTTCCCAACCTTAATATATTTACTCAAGGAGGGGAAAATACTGGCGTAGATGATGATAATTTACCTTAGATCTAGAAAGAAACACCTAAGGAGGAAAGTTATGATACTCTGAAATAGAATCTATTCTTTAAAAATTCCATAGAAGTATTTTGGAATATTTGTGGTCCTCAGATGCAAGAGAAACCCCCTCATCCTATTATTTACCCTAAGATCGTGCAAGGCCCTACTTCACCCCCTACACCCAGAAACCATGTAGTCCTGATGAGACAACCTGGGCAATCACAAAATGTAGTTGAACTTTGGTTTTAGTTATTTTATGATATTCTTGGGAATGACCAGTTGACAAAAAATTTGCACAATGCATTGTACCTAGTCCTAGGAACTGACGAATCTTGATAAACGATAATAAGGACTAATATTCCTAAGAACAATACTCAGAGAGTCCAGAGAAGGAAAGTACAGAATGGAAAAGAGTTTAGATTAGAAGCCCAACTATATGAGTTTTAGATTAAGGATGTTATGTTGGATCTAGGATGTGATTTTAATATACTGCCTAAAAAGACTTGGGAAAATTTAGGAAAAACCTAGTTGACATATTCCCCAATCCAACTAAGAATGTCCAATCAATATTGTATTTTTCCAATAGGAAGATTGTGTTATCACCCTAACAATTTTTATCGGGATCTAAAAACTTCTAAAGTTTAGCGAGATGCTATACCATAGTAGAGGCATGATAGTTTAGGGTGCTTGGCTATATTCCACAATGTATGAACGAATGTAGTGGAAGTGGGAAGGGATTAGCTCAATGGGTTGTCGATCTTGAAGAATATCAGATCTACGGTCGAAGCCTACATTGGACAAACAAATAGCACAAAACTTAACATCGCGAAGGCAAACCAGGGAAAACTACTTTGGTTTCAACGGGGAATGCATGGTGCTCTTACACATGCAACGGGGGAGACGACGGATTTCCCGAAGCCACTTTTCCTATGGCCCATATGTTACATGTTTCAAAACTTCATGTTGATAGCTCACGAGGATGATGGAAGTTGGTCAAATCACCTCACATCACCAGTCCAGGTACTTTCCCGGATGACATACCAAAAGGATGTCACCGCATAACTAACTCTAGGCTCATCATTCAAAGTGGATTGATGAAGCATGGCACACCAAGGTACCGTCACAGTAATTTGTGAGTAAAGTACACAAACCATCAAATCTTAGATATGAATCATTTTATCCTATTTTGGGAAATTGTCATCTTATGCGTAAGAAAAACAAGCTCAGCCTGTGCTCCTGAATTCTGTAAAATCAAAGGGTGGCCAAATCAAGGTCTCTGCGAAGTTTGAAAGGCATGGATAATACCCATCAAACGGTGTCTGGCATGACTGGGTTCTCAGCTAAGGTACTAGGCAGGTCAATAAGTAAGAATGAAATATGGGTCTTACAGATGTTGGCGACTAAATTTCATACCAAACCTAAAAATAAGATAGAGTCAGGAGTAAAATTAAACCCCATTATGAGGGATATTGTCATAAATGAACACACAGACAACACCTTCCACCCAGCCGCAAATAAGAAGAGGAGAAAAAGGAGGAAATTAGAGGCCAAAATTGAGATGATAGAGAGCGTCGGGGAAAATTTCGATTGGTGGAGTACCCTGGAGGAGGAAATCACCAAGCTGAGGTGAATCCTCAAGTAAAATTTTGGTGTATTTCAGATAGGTTTGGACAGATTTCGGCTTAAGAGAAGTGAGTCCTGATATGAAAGACTCATTACTAACAGTCCCTTTAAATAATACAAATGTTCTTCCTTTTTGTAACTTGTATCTATTTTTAGAATTATGAGGAAGTCAAAATGTTTTAAATTCCATATGAAATTCCTCTATATATGCTTGGCCTCATGAGTATAGAAGCATGGAGAAAAGAGGATCCTTCCCTCTGTGTAGGAAAACTTTATAAATCTTTGGGGTTGGAATGAATACATGGGTGTAGAGGCTGATTTTGGGACTTTTTATGAAAAGATTCTAATTGGTGGTGTTATGAGTCTCATTTTCTCTCATAATGTGTGATTCCTATTATTCTATATTTTCATTTTCTTTCTTCTGTCTAAATTAAGAAACTAAAAGTCCAGAATTCATTATTCAATGCTCTTGGCTTGGCGTTTTAGACTATGTTCAACACTTCTAAACCATTTCAAAATTCATTAGTATAATTCTCTGATAATAGTTGTGTGTTTGTTTTCTTCTGATACCATCTAAAATTTTCAAGCATAAACTCAGAAGTCACTTCCTCATTTATCCTTTTCCTCTTGATTGTTTTCACTATTTGGAAATGCATCCTACATTCTTGACCCCATAGCCCAAAGGTCATCTTCAGCTCTTCAACAACTTTATTAAAACCCCAAAACAAACCAATTCTAGCCACTGATTTCCACATATGTATCAAGTAACACGAGAGAGCCCTCTCTGAGTTGAGCAGGCTAGTGCCTCAACTCTAAAGCTGGTTGAAACAATTACCTATGTCTTTTGTCTATTTAGCCAGAAATAATTTACAGAGTGCTAACAGACTGGAGAATGTGGAAATAGATGTTGTGGGAGTGAATACTGTAGCTAATTTTGAGGTGATCTAAATCATGGGGGATAAGGAACCTTATCCTACACTACTTAGTATTGATTGGGATTACGAAAACTATCCGGTGATTGACCTAAAGAAAGACACTATGAAATTTGAGGTAGATTGAATAAAAAGAAAGACACTATGCTAATTTTGAGGTGATCGAAATCATGGGGGATAAGGAACCTTATCCTACACTACTTAGTATTGATTTGGATTACGACAACTATGCGGTGATTGAACTAAAGAAAGACACTATGCAATTTGAGGTAGATTGAATAAAAGTAGTTCAACCATTGGATCTATATGTAGGCCCTTGATACATGGAGCCAACGGACAACAATACGGAGGGAGAAGACTTGGATCAGTTGTACACTATAGCAGCAGGAACAAGAGAAGACTACAAAAATCCTACTTTTGATGCATCAATAAGTTGGATGAGCATACAATTAGCGAATGAAGATTCATAACTGGTATTTGACAGTTGGTAGCAAGGTTCATATGAGATATTTTCAAGAAGATGTGCAACTGTCAGAGTAACTAGATGGGTTGGAACCGAGGTCAAAGAGAACCCGACATATGATGGTACCTCAGAAATTTACAGTTTTCTAGTCAACATGGAATAAAATATAGTGGAGGATGAAAGGATCTCAGCATTGGACTTAGCCCTCGAAGACACCCCTGGCAGATGGTGGACTAATAAAAAATCCTTAGTTGAGAAATGGGACTATGTGAAGAAATATATCCAATATAGATTTCAAGATAAGGATCAGTTGGAATTATATATGTGGATGGATTTCGAAGTTGCTCAACTGTTCAATGGATAGTATGATCCTAAAGCACATATTGAACAATGTGTACGATAGTGGAAAGTTGCGGAAATACCATCTCGCTTGTGGGTTCAAGTATTTTCCCATTCACTAGGTCTGATTCTAAAAGGTTGGTACAAGCATGAAGAAACCAAAAGACAAACCAATGACTGGAAAACATTGGAAGATCAATTTTTCAAGGAATTATCATTTACAAGTAAGTACCCTGAGCTTAAAGTAGTCCTGGAAAAGAATTAAATATTTCCTTTTTACAAATAATGGTGAACAGAAATCAGACTCACTGGTATGTGTAAAGCATAGCCAAGAACTTCATTCTAACCTTCACCTAAACTTGAAAAATAGACCTATATAATTATATAATATTGAGAAGGATTTGGAAATCCCAGATGATTTAGAAGAATTGAGAAACTTAGCTATCAAGGAAACAAAAGGAAGCAGAGAAATCCATAACATTATACCCAGTCAAACTGATGGTTCTTATAATTATCCATTGAATTTGAATAAAGTCAATAAAGGGACCATAGAGAAACCTAAGATATCTATGGTGGGATATTATTGGTATGAGAAAACTAGCCAAGAAATATATAACTTGTTGCGAGAGCATGAGGACTTGTTCCCAAAGACATTTTCAAAGCTAAAAGGGATTAAATGAGCTATGGGAGAGATGAAAATTGAACTAAAACTAGGATCAAATCTTATAAGGCATAGACCATATCTCCTTAAACCCAGAGTGAAATATAAGGTTAAGAGGTAAATAGACTAGATGTTGGAGGTTGGACTCATTTTTGAAGTGGAAGAAGCAGAATGGTTTAGCCCAATAGTCATGCAAAGAAAGAAAGGCACATAGGACATTAGGGTATGTGTAGACTACAAAAGCCTTAATTATTCCTGTCAGCATGACCCTTTCCCAACACCTTTTACTAATGAGGTGCTATAATAGGTTGCGGGGAAAGAATATTACTCATTTATAGATGCATTTTCATGGTTTGACCAAGTAAGGATTGCTAAAGAAGAAAAAAAGAAGACCACATTCATAAAAGAATGTGGGTCATTTGCATACAATGTGATGCCATTAGGCCTAAATAACACCCTTGCATTTTTCACCTAGAGTGTAATAGAAGCTTTCCGAGAATTTATTCACAAGTTTATAGAAGTTTATATGGATGATTGGATGGTATATAGTCTTCTCAAGGAAAATGTAGCGCTACTACGTTTGATGTTTAATAGATTTAGATAATTGCAGATATCGTTGAACCTTAGAAAGTGTATCATCTGTGTGCCACATGGAAATTTATTAGGACACATAGTATGTCGAGAAGGAGTACTGGTACACCCAGCCAAATTTGCGGTTATTGTGAACATGCCTCCACCTATGAGCACTAAGAAGTTGCACTCCACATTGGGGAACATAGGGTAATATCACATGTTTATCAGAAGATATGAAAACATCACTACACGTCTGGAAAATCTACTAAAGAAGTCATAAGTGTTCCAGTGGACCCCAGAGTGTGATAAAGCATTCGACATCCTGAAGGAAAATGTCATCACAACACCTATTCTGATATTTCCAAACTGGGAAAATAAATTTCATGTTCACGTAGACCCATTAGGTATTTCCCTAGGAACGATTGTAGTGCAACCAAGAGACAGAGCCATGGATCATTCTATCTATTTCGCTAGCAGGAAGTTTTCACAAGCTGAGCGCAACTATACAACCATAGAAAGGGAGGGTTTAGCTATGATTTACGCTCTGCAAAAGTTTGGAAAATATTTGTTAGGATCTCATTTTAAGTTCTTTACTAATCATTCTACGTTAAAATATCTAGTTAACAAACCTATTCTAGAAGGAAGAATTTGTCAATGGTTGTTACTGTTTCAGGAATTTTCATTTGAAGTGATCATTAAACCTGGAAGATGTAACATGGGGCCTGATCACCTGTCTTGATTAGAGTTAGGACTGAAGTTGGGATTCCGAACCTGAGGAGCAAGTGTGTTGTCTCTTGGAGGAATTCTGTCTGACACAGTAAATCTTTCCATTGTTATTTCCACTGCTCTGGTCAAAGAATCCGATT
>JZKD02S0118498.1:211899-235395 GCA_000966675.3 Picea glauca | reverse complement strand
GTGAATGAAATTATGAGTACTGCCAGAATCAATTAGGACTATTACCTTTTTATTTTTGATGTATCCTTCGATATTGAGGGTTTGAGGAGTGCTAATTCTAGCCAATGCATTACACAATATTGTGGGAGTCAACTCTTCAGATGAAATTGCTTGTATGTTTTCATCTTGAGATGGTTCTGGTTCTTCTTCCTCTTCACAATCTATGTAGAATAATTTCTTCTCACCACACTTATGCCCCTTACTGTACTTGATTTCATAATTAAATCATAAACCTTTTTCTTTTGTTTCCTCCAATTGTTGAGGTTTCAACCTTGTAGGTTGAGATGTTTTAGAAGAAGGAGCATTGTTCTCTCTATAGATGTTAGGATTGGTCCTTCTAGTAGCCATATCCATATTTTTACTTTTAGCATTTCTTGCCACCTTAAATGCATTCTCCAATGATTTGGGTCCCCAAAGGTGAACCTCATGTTGAATGTTATCCTTTAAATTTCCAATGAATATATCAATCAAGTGCTCATCTGGAATATTTATTACCTTTATATTCAATCTTTGGAAGTTCTCAATGTGCTCGGTAACTGAACCCTTTTGCTTGAGATTTATCAATTGGCTAAAGAAGGTGTTGCTCCTTGTATCTTCATAGTGTGCTATCATTTATTTCATGAAAATTGTCCAAGTGACGAGTGATTTGCGAGAACAAAGCCATCAATACCATACAAATTGATTGGGTTCTAAATATAAAGAAGCAATTCATACATTTTGTGTATGTGGCACATTATGTAGATCAAATAGTTGCTCCATCTGAAGTATCCATGTGATTGGGTCCTTTCCATCAAACTTCCTCATATTGATCTTAGCAACATGGTTGGTCTTCAACCCAAAGTTGGAGTTTATCCATTCTTGATTCACCTTCCTTGTGTCCTCATAATGAATTTCATGGGATGCATTTTCACTTTCAGGTGTCTTCTCTGTTAAGAAATTTTTCAATACTTCCATGATCTCCTCTTTTAAACCATCCATATTTTCCTCCAACTTAGCTTCCATCTCTTATAGTTCATATTTTCTTACTATCTTCTTTTGTAAATCATTTATGTTCCTACGCATTTCTTCACCTTCATCAAGAGTCCAATTAGGATTGCCTGGAGGCTTATTTGGTGTAGAAGTTCCCTTTTTGGGTAACATGTTGGCCAAGTATCACTTTTGAACCTTGATTTTGAGCTGGTTCTGCTAGACAATATTTCTTCTATTGTATCTCCCAAGTTTCAGCCCTTCTAGGTATGAAAATTTCTTTTATGTAGTTCTCTGATATTTATTCTCTGCAATGCCACAGGTTTGATCAAAATTGGATGTGCCAAGTGGAATTTACGGTAACTTCCCCACAACTTGTTGATTTTTGGAATTTCCAGGATATCTTACTTGTATAGAGTGCCCCACCCAAAATAATCGATATAAAATTATGAAACTCATACTAGAAATACTACAGACTATACACTATCCAATGAAACTATTCCCACTCAATTTGGATACTCGATGAAGGCGTTAGGATTGTTTTACCTAGAACACCTTCTTTAGACTAGTTAATAGGACTAGTCAGATACCCTATCTTCCACAGGGTTTATCTACAAATGTAAGATGACCCAGAAGCTGAACTTTTTACCATAGATACCTTACGAATTTCTATGAATAGAATCTAGAGTTCAGGATATGAAACATTATAGAAATATGTTTATAGTGCAAATTCCGCAATGACTCAGTTCAGGATGATTCCAGAACCCTATCTTGCATAGGTTGTATCTCCGAAAGTATAAGGCCTCAGGAGATGAAATTTTAACCCAGTGTACCTTGATTTGTCTTCTAAGTGGCCTCCAATTTGTTACTTCTAAAACATTGTAGAAAACAAGTTATAGCGAAAATACCAAGGTGTATCAGATCTAGCAGTGAAACCCCAAGACCTTGAGCTCTGATACCATATGTTAAGAACCAAATATCAATATATCATAAGAAAACCTCAGAACAAGTACTCAATGCCTTGAAAAAGAGATAATTTTAGATAATAAGCCTCTTCAAGGGGGCAACCTCCTTTTACCCCACATAAATGTTCAAGTTCAAGATGATTCCAATTGAAAATGTCTCCTTGGTATATATAGGAGACTAGGAGGTATAATTACAACTAATGGAATAAAGCTGACATAAATAAAATAACATTACTAATGTAATATTCCCCAATTAAGGGGTAATGATCCAATATTAGAGCTTAACATGACCTAACTCAGAGAAGGAGGATTTGGTAAGGTGCATGCAGATCTCCTGTCCTATGCCGAGTTGAATTTGTGGATCTGTGCATTTAAGGAGATTGGAAGAAGCTAATAAAAGAGGAGAAGAGTTGGTGGACGTAGCCCAATGCTGGGGGTGAACCACGTATATCATGTGTTTTGGTTGCTTTGTGCGATATGGTTGATATTTTATTGATGTGAAATATGCTTAGCATTGTAATATTTATGTATGTTAGATGCATTTTATGTAGTAGCTTAGTGCTTAACAATATGAATGAAGGTTAGATTTATTCTGATGTTATGTGTTGAATGGTTAGATGTTCTTAGACCTTGATGAATACTGCATTGTTTTGTAATTAAGGTTTTTACCTATGATGTGAATAAGGGTCAAATATTGATGAATGTAAATTGCTAAGTTCTCTTTTAACTATTGTGATCACATATATGTGGCCCAGATAGGTTGTAGACACTTGAGTCCTACAACCCCCCTGCCTCTACCTCAGGTGAGACCTCATCTGCTTTGCAGGTGTTGCTGAAAGGGTCGGTAGTTAGGGTTTTGTTGGTGTGCTGTTAGAGTTGAACCATGTGTCTACCCTTGTGTCAACAAATGGTTCTGTTGCCGAGACCTCAAACTCTGATTGCTAGGAACTAAAGAAAAGAGAAAGCTCTGTGCGTAGCTCTGTTGTTGTAGTGTGCAGTATTCTACTTGACTTGCAAAGCTCTATGCTAAGAAGGGAGTCAGATCTGAAGAAAAGAGGTAAGATTTTAAATCTTTGTGCTCTAATAAAGGTAAGATAAGTATAAATTTTTGTTTTGAAAGAATGGATCTAGGTATGTTTGATAGATTTCTCACTAGTCTAAACATTAGGGCACAACTAGAAGAAATAAGATTTGATATGAATAGATCTAGTCAAGTTAACGAAAGATATATTATTCCTATACATAGAAAGAATTTTTGGACTAACAAGTGGATGCAAGATCCTCGAAATAATTTTTTTCAAGTCCATCGTTGTGATCCCAGTGCACAGTACAGGAAAGGTTGGGGATCATTTAAAAGAAAGAGAGGATTGAATCTTTTTTATAGTTGCAGAAGACAGGGACATATTTCTAAGGAATTCCCTCGTAGAGGTCCTATTTGTCTTTGTTGTAAAGTTGTTGGTCATGAGATTTTGGACTATCCTGGAATGATTGCTAAAGATGAAAAGATGAACATGAAACAAGAAAACCATGAAGAAGGTCAAGAGAATAAGAATATACTAGAGAACCAGAAATAATTAGAGGCTATATTATTGCAAATGAAAGAAACATTGAATGATCACAGAGACATTAGTTTACCAGAGATCTTAAAAGAAAATAAGTGCATAGAAACAATAATATGAGACTTCGACATAGACTGTGTATTGGATGCAGAAACACAGGTGAACATTATGCCAGAGAGTAATTGGGAAATTTTGGGAAAGCTTGCTATGATTCCTTCATTGGGAGGAATATGATTTCTTAAAGGAAAGATGATAACCCTATGTGGAAGACTTACTCATGTACCTATGAGTGCTCATGGAAAATCGATAGAAGAAGAATTCGAGGTCATTAATTTTGTTGAGAACAATACTCCTTTTGCACTTTTGTTAGGAAGCACTTGGATTGAGAGAGATTAGATTCGAAGGAAAGAAGAAGAGGAAGCTATAGAACAGAAAAATAAATAATTAAGGGATTTCATGGCTAGGAGAATAGCGTGCTTAATAGAAGAACAAGAGGAAAATTCAAAGAAACTAAGGGACAGAGACTTGGCTATCGAAGTTGAAAGAATGCAAGAAGGCTTAAAGATCTTATCCATGTAGAAGGGAAGAGCACATACTACAGAAATAGTAAGAGAATAAGTATTACCCTCGAACCCTATGAAGGAACCTCAGCAGGGAGAAGTTACTATGCTAAGAGAAGATAAGAACAAGAATGGAAAGAGGAATCCAGAGAAGTAGATCACAGGAAATAAAGCAAGAAATATCAGTAAGAAGAAAGAAAAGCTAGAAAAATTGCACGAGGTTCCAGTGAAGACTTTGTAGGAAGCAGGCTTGTAGAACTTGAACCTCCCTAGAATAGTAGAGTAGTGTAGACTAGATATTTTCCATGACGAAGCTATATGACCATTGGAGGTGTCCCTACTGTTAGAACGATGCTCCAAAATGACTAGAAATGCAGTTATTTTCGGAAAGATCGCCATTAGACCGTTGGTACCGCACCATAATGGTTGGATTGAGGCATTCATGATGGTTAGAGGAATTTGTTATGAATTTATCTATTTAATCCGTTAAATGTCTCACCAAGGACACTTTTCCAAATTGTGATTATCTGGGCCCATAGAGAACCGATTCCTATCGTGTTGTGCTTAGTGAGACCTTGCCACCCATTTTGCCTACCTCAAGTGGTTGTCAGTCGACGTTAGCATAGTAGAGAAGTATGTGGAGGAGATCCTAATAGACCTTATGGATGAGAAGGTCATGTCCGCAGTAGCACGGGCCTCGTCGGCGAGAGGATTGTAAGCATCCCCATCGACTGCATGTCGATCTGGGCCATCCTGAATTGTGACAAAGAAAAGAAGTAAGCATTGTAATGAACTAGAGAATGTGAATCTTATCCGATCAGTATTTCCTGACTATATCCCACCTCTGGTTGGCATGGTTATTCATGACAATGTCCTAAGATATTTTGAATACACATTGATCACTGTATACCTCCCAAAGGAGATACGTGCAGTTGGACCGTAGTTAGGATAGATTCTAACACTCAAAATCAGTGATTTCAACTTAGGATACTGCAAGAATTATTGAATGCTCGTGCCACATAAGTACTTGACAAAGACAACAGGGAAGAATTCAAAGATAGTCCCCCAACAATGGACCATGGAAATCATGAAATCAACAATCCTTAATGTGATGAAGATACCACACTTCAATAGACATCAAGAGGTTAATGCATGCATTAAAATCCTCCTATCGTGCTTCCATGGCAGGTACCTTTGGTTGGATAGGTGCATCACTGTAGATCCAACGTTGATTGACCAGATTAATGGATTGAGCATGCAGGGACCAGACCCTTTGGATTTTTACTCAGGGAAGGATGCAAATCGCGACATGGCGCAATGAATAAAGGACACCTATGGTGATGTGGAGAAAGGGAAGCAAAGCTACAAGGTAGCCTCCATCTAAAATGGTGCAGTGCACCTAGCTTGCCAGTTAATCATTGGTAAGCTCATTAGGAAGAAAATATTGATGCAGGTCACGGGGTTCATTATCGACCTCACAGGAAAGTGCGTCAAAGGGATGCAGATGAACTGGGTGAGCTACCTCATCAACTAGTTGGAGCAATATTTCCATGAAGAGCAAGACCAGGGCTACGAGTTTCACTTCAACTGGTTGTTGATTCTCTTTTCCTTTGTCCCTTGGGAGATTTTGGAAGGAGCAACCTTCCCTTAAGTTGAGGCATCTGAACCACTACCTTTGAGTTTCGCCACCTTGTGGTACTAGAGAGATACGGTGAAGCAGTGGTAGTCGAACGTTGTCTTCCACACTTATTATCTACATCTCACGCGATCCATTGAGTCATTCCCTCGAATGACTCCGAATACACTCCATCAGTTTAGGCCACTCTCAAAGTTCCACAGAAAATGACACTTTATATACATCACTACATGTAGGGATGAAACCAAGGAGGATTGTAGCCATACTATAAATTAGCTGATGAAGACATGGAGGAGATAACTGAGTGGTCGAATGAATTCCTTGCACCAGTCAAGCAGATCGATCTCTCCAACCCCAATATCATCTAAATTCCTGTGGTCACCCAAGAAGAATATGATGGAACCAATAGCAAAAAGAAGAAAAAGAAGGAAGAGGTGTAGGAAATAAACAACGCATCAGAGGAAAATGGGTGGGAGTCACCTAGAGGAGAAGGAGATGACTAAGTAGACCAAAAAGAGGATGAAGGCAAAGAAGACAAGCAGGAACAGGGCGAAGTGACACCGCCTAAAGATCCCATTATAAAGGCCAAGACGTTAATGAAAATAAATATTTCTCCAAATAAAATCTCAGCGCAGAAGAAGTTATGAGCCAATAAGCCTCAATTACAGACTGTACTTAAGGTGGATGATATGGACCTGATCATCGCAACTGTATCAGATACCTCTAAGGACATTTTGTAGGGAAACGAAGCCAAACAGGAGAAACTTTATGATAGGATCTAGGTGGAGCTGAAAGGGGTATAGCAGCCTCCCTATTTGAACCGTGTAGTGTCTACCGCGCCATCTTCATCAGGGGGAATAGAAGTAGGAGATGAGTCTTCCCAACCATGAAAATTAGCATATGCAATAGAGGCTCACCTTCATCAAGTACAGGAAGAGAAAGAATAGGCCATATAGGCTTTGAAGCAAGAAAAGGAGGAATCCCTAGATAAAATTTGGGTTGCAAATCAAGAGAAAGATGACCTCCGAACGAAGTTTGAAGAGGACAGAGAGAATATCCAGAGAGAGAAACATCAGTTGCTCACAGATAAGATTGGAGTTAGAGAAGCAGTCACTTGATCAATTCGCTCCTTGCCAGGATTGGAATATATGGAAGAAGAGACAACTGAGAGCTAAGTGGGGAAGATTGTTGAAGCCATTCAGTATATCCAAGAAAGAGTAGCAGAACTGGAATTGCAAGCAGTGCTGAGCACTCCATAGGAAGTGGGAGACTAGAGGGAAGAAATTGCATGTAACACAGTCGAAAGAATCAAGGCATTGGTGTTAGAATGAAAGAAACTCAGTAATCAAAGTGCACAGACCTATGATCACCTTGCATAAGACCCATACCTAAGAACATTAGAAGCACAACTTCAGGAGTCAAAGCAACAATAATCGACAGTGCAAGAGCAGCTGAAATGAATTTTAGCGGTTGAGAAGATGAAAAGGTCACAAGAATAATGCATAGTTCATCAATAGGTCCATGCCATCGAGAGTAGAGTCATGGAAGTGACCTAGAGACTCCAGCCGAAACAAGATGAAGTGTACACATCTTTTGAGGAGATTGAGGGACAAGGTGAAAAACTGGGACAAGTGCTCACCACAATGGAACAATGCTTGGAAGGACCTGTCACCAAGTTAGTCATTTAGGAGTTCATCGAGCAGGAAGCTCTAGCGAAGCATCAAGTCAAGGCAGCTTGAGCTAAGATCAAGGCATTCAAAGAAGAATTTCCTAGATCAGAGTGACTCGAGACGAGTCACAGGTGAGTGTTGGGGGCCTGTTTTCCCTCGACCAAGTTTTGGAGAACCTTGGTCGTGTTTGACCATTTTTGGGACTTCGACAGGCTGGTCGAAGATGGAGCACCTGGGCTAAGTGGATATCATGGGATATCACCCCCTGTTGCAAAATTTTTGGGTTTAGGGTTTATGTAACGGGTATTGGATGTCGGCCCATGGGTTTACCCATGCTTAGGCCCCATTTGTAATGTATAAATAGATAGCTAGGCGATGTAAGAAATATACCTACTAGGTCAATGTCTTAGTGCTAATGTTAGCTATGTGAAATAAGATGTGTTAAGGCTTACAGAGATAAGTGCAAGTGCTTTGTAAGTGCTTTGTGCACAGACTATGTAAAGGCTTTGTGACTAGACCTAACTCGGGGAAGGAGGATCTGGCGAGGTGTGAAAATATCTCCTATCCTATGCGGAGTTGGCTTTATGTATTTGTGCATGTAAGGAGATTGAAAGAAGTTAGTAAAAGAGGAGAAGAGTTGGTGGACATAGCCCCACGCTGGGGGTGAACCACATATATCCTGTGTTGTTTTTTCTTTGTGAGATATGGTTGATATGTTATTGATGTGATTTATGATTAGTGTTGTAATATTTATGTATGTTAGATGCATCTGATTTAGTAGCTTAGTTCTTAACAATATGAATGAAGGTTAGATTTATTCTGATGTTATGTGTTGAATGATTAGATGTGCTTAGACCTTGTGCTATAGCAGGAAAACCCCTCTACGGACTACACCGGGGTTTTAAAATGTAAGCATAGTTAACCGTGTAAAGTATCCTAATTCTTATCAACTATATCGATGTTATCCCACAATCATACATAAAAGACAAAGTACAGGGATCCAGTAGGCATACCTTAAATTCCGCATCTGGTGTCGATCCCTTTGCGCTCGATTGTTTTCTTACTGCAAATATCCTCCCAAGGTTGACTTACATTCATCAAAACACAAACAAGAAACTACAAGCATGCATTCTATGTATGGATTAGTGGGTTAGACATCATAACCAAGAAATGTAAACAAATCATAAAGATTTAAGACGTCATTTGGCAGGATGGAAAAAGTACTTCTTTATATTAATCTCAAAAAATTCATTTAAAACACAAGACCGACACTGCTCCTCGAACTTGGTCCTAGGCTCCTCTTCACCATGCACCAACTTCTTCCATGTTTTCTTCTCCTCTTCATTTCTCTCTAGGGAAATGGAAAGGATTTGCAAAGGAGGAGGATGGCATTCTAGCTCAAACTCACAATGTGGATTCAAAATATTAGGGCAATGAGGGAATATTGAAATGGGAAGATTTTCTATGCTCTCATGCTTCTTCTTGTAAGGGGGCCCTATTGGCCCTTGAGTATGGAATCAAGTGAAGATGAAGGAAGAAGAGTTAAAATGCAAACTTTGTGGGAGGCACAGTGACTGTAACTGGATCAAAGTAAGCAAAAGAACATAAGAGAAGGATCGAAGCCTAAGAAAACTAGTCGTTCGATGAGGAGACCAGGGATGAAAGATAAGAAAGGTATATGGATTGAGGACAACTCAGATAGCGGGAAAATCCACCGTTAGCACCGAGTGGGAAGAAAGGAGAGACGGGATGGAAAATCTCCAGAAAAGAGGGTCAAGTTGACCTATGGTTTTAGACATCTAGGGTTTGTATATCTAGAGTTTTAACACCTAGGTCTCGACCTAAGGCTATCGGTGAGGGACTATATTATATAAATAGAGGTTGAGAGGACCTAGGTCGGGTCGGTACTTCTATTAAGAATTGTTATTGATTGTTTTTTATTGAGAGAATATTGTATTGTGTGTGAGAGAAGTGATGAGAGTAAGAGCCTTCTAGTATTGTAAGATCTTTAGTTGGGTGCGAAGATCAAGTCCTGTAGCTAAGTGCGTAGGAGGGGGAGAGAAAGCGAGAAGAAGAAGAAGATCTGCTAGTAGAGAGTACAAATAATAATTGTAAGCTTTACCTTGATATAGTATAATCATAGTTCTATGGACATAGCCCTAGGGAGAGGGTGAACCACGTATATCTAGTGTTATGTGTGTATGATTGATGCTTTATCTTTGTCTTTGATATATTGTTATTTCATTATTGTATTAGATCAGACCTATAGAATGTGGAGTAGATTTTTGTGATAAGTGAGCTAGGTATATTGCATTGTATTGTGTTAAGATCCACTTGATATTCCCCTGGTTGTAGACATCCATGTCCTGCAACCCCCCATTACTACTTCGGGTGAGACTGGATCTTCTTCGCAGGTGTTGTCGAAAGGGACAGTAGTTAGGGATTTGTTGGTGCACTCTTGAGTGTTGAAACTTGGGTCTACCCCTGTGCCAACAAATGGTTCCATTGTCAGGACCAAAATATTCGTGAGAGAATGTCAAGGTGGTTCCCATCGAAGAAAAAGATTCAAAAGTGGATAGAAGATCAAGAGAGGGATTCCATTGAACCCCAAAATAAGAACTCTAAGATGAGTACTGAAGATTGGATACAAAGATACATTTTCACTGATATCCACAAGATCTTCTTTGGAGGAATCCATCAGGAGTTGTTTGAGTGATTAGCTAGGTTAGTTGATACCTAGTTCGAGATCAAATCTAGACCCCCTATGGTTTGGACATTGGCGCTAATCCAGAAGGTTAAAAGAGTTGATGACGTTGTATCCAGATAAGTAGATCATTGATTTGATAGTACCATTGGAGGGTATATCACTGAATTTGTTGTCGATAGAGTAGAATCATATAGACAAGACGAGAGATACTTTTTCAAAGGAACCAGAGGGAAATGTTTTCATTTTCTAAAGCTGAGAATCAATATCTTCATGCATGAGAAGAACATTATAAAGATACAATAGATTGGTTGAATCTAGAAAGGCTAATGTTCAAAAATTTGGATAGCGATAGCGACAAAAAATTAGATATACGTGTAGTGGGAGATCGTTTAGAGGGGTTCACCTTGAGAACCTATTCAAGCAAAACTATGGGGAAGAAGGTTTCTATAGTGGAGAAGAGGAATATATAACAAATGAAGAACGTCCAAAACTTTCTAGGCCAGAGGAAGGAGAAACTGAAGAAATTCACCAGGACGAGCTGGAAAACTCAGGAACTGCGTAGACTGCTGAAGTAAGTATCATTAACCCTCGTGTTGTTTCAATAGCACTAGGCAATCAGAGTCATCAGAGTCCTCAGATTGTTACTACTAGCAGTTCATTATCTACTTAGATAGGAAACCCACGTAGCTCTATGGTGGATGAGATGAGGTTCCTATCTTTAGAGGGGATGGATCTGAAGACCTAGATCAACAATGGTTCCTATGTGAAGCTGTGTGGAATATTAAGAATGTCACTGATGAGGCCATCAGAAGAACCCAGTTCAACACTACTCTTAGAGATCGCACAGTGAGCTGGTACATGAAGCTTGTCCAAGGAATTGTACATCCCCAACCATTGAATGAGATCAAGAATGTGTTGATTGCAGAGATCAAGAAACCCAAATCAGAGTCACAATGTATTACAAAGCTGAAGGAGATCAAATAGAAGGTTTATGAACCTGTCTGGGAATTTGATCAGAGATTCAAGACCTTAACATGTCAATTAAATTTTAAGATCCCAAATGAACATAATAAAGAATGGTTCATCGTTGCACTGTTACCACACATCAAAGCTCCTCTAATGCAACAGAAAATTGCTTCATAGTCCGAGGCACTGGAGATCGCCATGAAGCTTGAATCAACTCCTATGGGAGAATCTAGCCTAGGTATGAGCTAGATATTGAGTCAGCTGACCAATTTGTTTTTATAGGTCGAAGACATAAAAAAGGACAAGGGAAAGGATAGAAGAGAATACATATGGTGTGTCAGATGCAGATCAAAGGGCCACGATAAGGAACAATACCCTGTATTTCATGAATATTTGGCCTCAGGAGCTCCAAGCCCCTTGAAGCAAGTCACATTGCCCTGGTGCGAAGTATATAGAAACCGACATTTCCTTGGTGAGTGCTATTACATGAAAAAGTATGTTCAGACACCTACAAACCTATATTGAACCTTTTATAAGTCAGTAGGGCATGATGATAGAGACTATAGGGCCTATGACCTCGTGCATGAAAGGTCAAGAGATATATACAAGATCTAAAGTGAAGTACAACAAGAAGGAAACTCTACGTAGTACAACTCCCCGAGAAGAGGAAACTTCAATCATCGCGGTGGATATAGAGGACGAGGACGACGAGGAGGAATGGGCTGAGGCCAAGGACATATAATTTGTTATAACTGAATGCAACCAGGACATCTAGCAAGGGATTGTCAGAACCCTTGTACTACTTGTAGTTATTGCAATTCTTTTGAGCATGTTATAGAAGATTTCCCTATGCTACTGGCTAAGATTCAATAAAGACAAGGAACTCAGCAGAACCCACAAGTGCAGTTGATATATGATGAACCTCGTGGAGAAGACCTAAGAGTCGTTGTTATTACTTGAGGAGGCGATGTTACAGGAGAGGATAAAGTGAACCAGGGAAAGACTACATAAGACTTAGGAGTCAGAAAAGATATGGAGAAGACTCAAAATTTTGATGCCAAGAAAGAAAGACAAACATTTGAAGATGCAAGGTAAGAATTCAGAAGAGATCAAGGCTCATCATCAAGAACATGGAAAAAAGTAAGATAATATGGAATGCCACTGGTATTCGATAAGTCTGCTTCGCCAAGAGAGGGAAAAGAGGTAAGCAAGTTCATGGAATTTATATATACTTGTATTAAGCTAATCTAGGATGAAAACGTTGTAAGGGAACTTCAGAATTTAATCAAGCAGTACGAGCTAGGAAAGATAGACCCCTTTCTGAATAGGGTAGTGCACCAAATTGGGAAAAGGAGAAGGACAAACAAAGAATTACACTTGAATGCTCAGATAGGAGAGTATGGCATAGATTATGTGGCCCTCGACATAGGGTTGGAGGTTAATCTCATGAAAAAGAAAACTTGGACATTGATGGGAAAACCCAAGATGATCTATTCCCCTATTAGGCTTCACATGGCCAATCATCAAATTGTCAGCCCATTTGGATGATTGGAGCCTGTCCCTGTGGTCATTGATCGAGTTAGAACCTTTGCATATTTTGAGGTAATTGAAATTGTCGATGACAGTTGTCCTTACCCTGCATTGTTAGGAATTGATTAGGCCTTCAACAACTCTACTGTTGTTGATTTGAAGAAAAGACATATGGAATTCGAAAGAGATGTCCGTACAGTCATCTCGCCCTTAGATCCAAATGAGGGTCAGAGTTACACAGATCCCACCAGAGAAGAAGACCATGCATACGAACTGGAAAACATCTACAAACTGATAGCCAGAAAACAAGATTACATCAACCCTACAGTCGATGGGAATCTGAGTTGGCAAAGTGACAATGCGTGTTCATCAGACTCAAAATAAGCACAGGAAAATTGGAAAAATCAAATGTATGAAGTATCCACAAGGTGTGCCAGGCTGATCAAATGTTACACATGATTTTGGTCACTCTAGTGATGTCTCTACTAGTGATGTACTTGGTCTCCCAAAAAGACTTTTTGCCTAAGAAAAGTGACTGTTGTCTTCTTCCAAAAACACATTTTTAAGATGAGTTCGCAGACTTCCTATATTACAGGGTGTGAAAATCCTCCATTCTCGCAGGCAACCCACACTTGGGGTGCGAATTGTTCACAGTCTTCTCTATATATAGGGTGAAAAACTATTTTTAAGCTTGAAAAGGAGAAGAGGTCATGAAGGTTCTAGAAGGGGATCTTCTAGAAAATGAGTTGGCATTCGCATGATTGGAATCCTACTGACTTATCAAATTTATTGGGATCATTCTCATCCATGTAAACATCTCTCCTTCTCCTATATATTGAAGAATTGGTGAAATAATTGTGTGAAGAACCCTTCTTGGACAGAAGATTGAGGACTCTATTTGGTCCACCAAGTTGTATTGGACCTTCTTCATGAAAATATAGATAAAGTGTGTGTGTTGGAACCAAGGGTCACTGAAAGGAAGCTTGCGACATCAAGGCGATCCAGTTGTATCTTCTACTTTCATTTAATATAATACATCGACATGTCCCTTTCCCATAAAATTACTCTTATTTTATTGCATAACTCCTTGATCATATGCATAGGTTGACATTGAATATACTTTTCTATCTTCACTTTGGTTGGTTTGGGTTGTCTTGCACTTCATTTCACAAGAGCACTGGAGCGAAGAGGGAACAACAGAGACCTAACAAAGTGATATAAAGGTATTTCACTCATCCCTTCTTATTAGTAGATTCAATGACTACAACTTAGGAGAAGAGTCATGTCCTATCCTGTTTTGTTCTAGATCTAGATGGATCTAGGGAGATCTGTTAGTGTCTGCACCTATCGATTTATCCAATAAAAAAATTGGCGAATCTAGTGGGGATACAACCCATTTTAGTGGTTTTTTCTTGTCCATTTTATCTTAACCTACTATTTTTCATTCCCAATCAATCTCTGAGTCTTAAGGAGACCCTTACAGACTCCCTGGATCCATAAGTTCCCTCAAAAGTTTTTTCTTTTTTCCAAAATTTTCTTGATTACAAACCTTCTTGTGCTGCACCTTTCTGTAGCCTGCAAGAATTACTGAAGTTCGCACCCTGGTGTTGAATTCAGTGTGAACCTCTCACAATCTACCTGTGTCTAGCCTATGAGAATCCTTGATTCTCGTACTGTACCCCACTGTCATCTTGTGAACTCACTTGTGAAAATTTTGGATTCAGTCTTTTGTGTCCTCAGATGCCCAGATTTGTTTGTGTGTATAGAAATAACTTCTCTGGCCAGTGATTGAATGTTTCTTGACTTCAAATCTCGTGAATGATTAGTTTTCAGAAATCGAAAGCTCTTCTTGATCATTTTTTCTCAATTTTTACCTCTTGACCTTTTCTTAACAAGGGTATAATCTCTGTTTCTGAAGTCTGAGTGCTTGTTTGGTCGAGAGCCTTTAGGCTTTGATTGGATTAAAAATTTGAGATTAATTGTCCTTTTCAATTGCTTATTACTTGGAAAATTGTTACCCGTGTGCATTTGAAGAGACCAGTTTTTTCAGTTTGTTTTTTTTATCTTCATAGAAAGATCAATTTGGGTGTTTGTTGTGTATTTGTTTTTCGTTGGTTGCTTGTTTTTTCTTAGTTCCATCCCTTTTGTTTGGTTTCTAATAAAAATTAAAGACATTTTCTTTTTTAATCACCCTTGTATTTGAAAAATATTGGCATTCAAGTATTGAAAGAGAATGAATAGGGAATTTTCATTGTTCATGGTTGTTTGATATTACATTTCAAAGAAGATCATACATTGTAGTTCACATTGTTCCAGAAAACTCCTCTTTCCCTCCTGTAAATAGGATTAATCGAACAAAATTTGTATCATTCATTCCTTTATGCATTGTTGGGTCAGAGTCTCACACAACATCAGTTTCATTTCCGTCTCCTTTTGAGTAACAACAGTCTTTAATGATATTGCGCAATTTTAAAATTCAACTAGTAAATTTTTCTAGGGCTCTTTTACACCAATACTAGCTAGGCTAGAGCTTTGGAATAGGTAGTGAGACACACTCTCTAAATCACAAAACACACAATAGCATCTTGTGATAAGGAGTGTCAAATTCCATTTGCAGCATTTTGTCTTGGGAAGCCCTTCTCACACAAGGGTCAAACCTGAGGTCACATCGAGATTGACAGAGTTACTCACCCTGCTTTGTTGATATAGATGTAGAGATTGCACATATTACAAGGGTCACTTGAAGGTATACCCACAATGATGAGTGGAAGCCTCTCAAGATGATTTTGGGCTAGATACCCTACACTTGCATGTGGATCAGACTGACGATTGTTCTCCCAGGCATCATTGTTGTTGGTGGTAACCTTAGTAGCCTATATTCTTAGGTTCTTACACAAGGTGACTATGAAGGGGTAAGTCTTCACGATACCTGGAATTGATGTTGACCAGACTCACTCAAGCTCCTTGGAGGGTATACATACAATTATGTGTGGGAGCTTGCACCAATGTGTAAGTCTGTTAAGCAGGTCGTCATTGTAACTTTTCCACCCTAGCCCAGCCCCTTCTTGTCTCATCGTCACAACGTTGGATTTCATCACCAACTAGTGACTTCGGAATTGGAAGGTCTTGTTTGCTTAGTTTTGCTTCCTAGATTTTAATAGCGCATGTTGTTTGTTTACCCAAGTTGGACATAGAATTTCTTTCGTAAGATTCTAACTCGATCACAATTGACCCTCCACACTGTTCATGTAGAATGCAAGGCTTACCCCCAGAATATGTGGAAGGTTCTCAACCCTTGCCTACCAACTCACCGAAGGGATCTCCTCAACAGAGTGAATTCCAAGATGTGGCCACTCCACAAGTGGAAAGAACTAACTCTCTAGAACAGTTCCAATTTACCAATTCTCGAGAGGACTTTGGACTTCCTCCCGACTCTAGGAGACATATTGTGTGAGTGAATTCTTCTAGAGATATAGTTGTTTAGTCTTCTGGATCGCCAACCGGACCTTTCACAGGACCTGAGGGTAAAGATATTTTTTGGAATACTGGCATTTTTAGATGGGACCTCTTTGGCTCAGGAGAAGGCGTTCACATCACTATGACACATGAACTACATGAAACACCTAATCCAGACACAATACCTTTTACTATTGCATATTATTTTTCTGGTACAGACACTCCACCAGCCGACCACATCTTGACTACCCCCCTACAAACAATCCATTACATGATGGTCCCATATACTATGAGTCCTCACACCGAGACTACAACAACTAGACAAGCCTCCATTGGCATGCCACTTTCACCTAGATTCACCCCAACACTTCCACCTAGATATCATGCGTTGAATGCTTCTATTCCCGCTCCTACACAAATCACATCTGGGACTCCTGGCATTTCCCCTCTTTCAGGGCACCATCTTGTTCCCAGTTTCATTCTGACACTTCCTCCATCCCCTTTCATAGGACCACTTTCATCCTCTATCAGAGGCACTGATCCTAGTGGCACCATCCCATCTTTCACACCTAATTACTAGATTCCTGTTGGTGGACAATTCCACCAAGGAGGAAAAACTGAACCCCTTTTTGTAGGACAAATCCCAATTGGGATGCAACCCCCGATTGGAGGGAAACCCCCACCTACCCCACCCTATGGACAAAACATACCTCCATACTTGGCCCAGTATTGGAATTATCTTATTCAACATAATCCTCACTCGATTAGGGGGAAACATCCTTAAGCTAGCTCCAACATACCCCTTATTATAGGCCAACCCTATCCAGGTACATCTAATCCTATTTGGGGCTCGAATGCTCAAGGGTACAACCCTATGAATTACTTGCCTCCATACCAACAACTGAATCTTCCTGGATCTTCACATTATATGCAAACTACTTATGGTCCCACTGGTCTACCGATGGGACTCCCTCCCCAAAGTCACCAGTACCCACATTTGAATAGATAGTTACCCTTCTTATCCACCGAGGACCTCCCAGATCTGTCAAGAATTTGAAATGATCCGATCCATCACTCTCCTTAATGGCTCGCCATATTGGCCAAACTACCATTCGACATCCCTAAATTTGATGGTAAACTAGGAGAGGACCTGAACAATCATGTAATGAATTTTCACCACTGGTGCTCAGCCAACTTCTAGATGGATGACTCTATTCATTTACGCCTTTTTCTGTGAACCCTCATAGGTTCCGTCATGAAGTGGTATATAGAATTACCATGAGGCTTCTTCACTGACTTCAAAATCCTTTCTATGGCTTTCCTCACCCACTACCAGTTACCGATCTGCTATGAAATGGGAACCAAAATTTTGATTTCTTTCAAACAAACCAAAGACACTCATATCTTTGATCACATTCATGAGTGGCGATGGAGACAACATCTCATCAAACTCGAACTTCCTGATCAGTTGCTAGTAGAGTGGTTCATGAAAGCATTCGTGAATGACATCGCCATGGGTGGAGTTGTCACATAAGAACAAGTAATCAGTCATGCCCAATACCTAGACCTCGTTTACTCACAAACGGGTACTCTTTACAACTTACTCCCTGACACACCTCGTCCTTCTACTTTTGCTACTTCAACCACTCCCGCTGCTTCTCATGCAATTGACGGTGTAATTGGCACTTTCCATGCCCAACCGCATTCCATCCAGACCTCTAGCAACAACCCCAAATCCATTTCTTCTAATGTTCAAAATTCTCCGTCTCCTACCCCTCCCACTGGCAAGACTTCCGAGGCAAACTCTATTCAATCCACCCCTGCCGGAAAAAATAAATCCAAAAAAGAAAAGGGTAAGAACAAGGAGGATAAAAATAATCCACAAACTGAGAAAACCAAAACACCACCTGTTGACGATAGGGATAAGCGCAAACCCTGATACCCTTGTCTTTTATGTGATGATGATCACTACACTAAGGATTGTCCAAGATGAGATGAGGTTACTAAGTTCCTTCAAGCGACCCAAAAACCTCCCACTCTGACTGTGTTGTCTCAACCCTTCCCTTCTCAACAACAGACCCACTTGGTCATTCATGACCAACCTTCCCCCTCCAATACATCCTATGTCTTAATGTGTATAGGTGATTCAAAGAAGAATGACATCACACTCACCACTCGAGCCAAAGATTATTCTTCCTCCAAAGAGAAGGTTGATGTAATACCTCCTTCATTGGTCCAACCATCTCCCACGAATCCACCTACCAATGGTCCTCTTCATATTGAACGACCGAGACTAGATATAGTCCTTCGCCCTCCTCCAAAGGGTGTTGTTCGAAAATAATCTTTCAATCCTCATGCACGTGCTTCCCAGAACTATAGTATCATCAGAGATCTAGCCCAAGAACCACCCGCGATGTCATCCTTCAAAGTCCTTCAGAGTTGTCCTATACAACAGAAGGAACTGTTGAAATCTAATGCTAGAATTGACCCTACGGATACAAATTTAATAATTTTTGACTTGGAAGATCACATTCCAAGGTTACCCCCGCAACTCACATTCCAAATACAAGTTATTGTCTCTGAAAAAAACATTTGTAGAACATTTATTAATGAGGGTGCCTCGATGTATGTCATATCTATTACCTATTGGAAAGCCATCAAATCTCCTCCTTTGACTGAATCCCACAACACGCTCAATGCCTTCAATGGCTCTGGTTTTAAGCCTTATGGTGTCCTCCCTACATTGCCTATTGCGTTATAAGGAAAAATGGTCAAAGTTGAAGTGGAGGTATTTGACACTCCTCTCGATTACAACCTTCTACTTGGTCGTAGATGGATCAATTCCATGCGTGTACTTGTGTCCACTCTTTTCCATGTCATGCATTTCCCACATCAAGGAAAAGTAGTTACTATAGATCAATTGGCCTTCTTTCACTCTGATGCATGTACCAGCAACATACCTTTCATCGCAAACCCCCCCCTAGATATGAGAACGTTGGTGTGGGTCTTCTTAAAGATTCCCCATTGATGGGAACTTTCCCCATCCCACCACCTGATGTTCCACATCCATTTGTCACCTCGATCAACATGATATCCACCTCTGTTCACGAAACCCCTACATATTACAACCCATGGATGGTACCCAACCACGGTGATCATCTTTGTTATGGTGACGAAATGCCTTTGAGTCTAGTCGAATCCTCTTATCAAGCCATTCAATTGGCAACCCCTTCTACCCCCTCTCTCGGTGATTTATCTCCAGATCCATTCCGCATCATTTTTCCCACGGATGAGATGATTATGTCTGTTATGTCCATGGAAGAAACCCCTTGGGGAAATGGACATCATCGTTCCATCCTCTTCTTGGAACAAAATGCCATCGAGGGTTACCAACGGATATCGACCCCATCGACTGTTTTCATCATTTCTATCATTCCCGAGTCTACACACGATCTGTTCTACGAAGGGAACTTAAGTAACATCTCACCCACCCTCCCCGTCAACATATCCATAAAACCTGGAATTGTCAAAAATGTGCATATCGGACCTTCGTGTTCCCATGACAAAGTTGTCACCTACAAGTCTCTTTTCCAAGAATTTCATGATGTCTTCGCATGGAGCTATGAAGAAATGTTGGGTATTGAACCTGACATTGTGGTACATGAAATTAAGACATACCCAGGAACTAAACTCATTCGGCAATGACTTCGTCTAGTCCACTCACATAAAGAAACTACTATCAAGCTTGAAGTTGAGAAACTTCTTAGGTATGGCTTCATTTACCTAGTGGCTCTAACTAATTGGGTTTCAAATATTTTTTCGATTGACAAGAAACAAGGCACAATCCGGATGTGCGTTGATTATAGGGATACTAAAAAAACTTGTCCTAAAGACAACTTTCCTACCCCCTTTGTTGAACAGATCGTCAAAGATTGTGCCGGAAGTGAAATATTCTCTCTGATTGATGGTTTCTCCAGATATATCAAATCAATATTGTCCCCACGGACCAACAAAACACCTCTTTTATTTGTCCTTGGGGCACTTTTGCATATCGGAAACTTCCATTCGGTATAAAGAATGTCGATACAACTTTTCAACGTGCTATGTCTTACGCCTTTCATGACATAAAGCACATTGTGGAACCATATCTCGATGACTTACCTGCTCATTCCATGTGCCATGTAGACCATCCAATACACCTCCATGCCATTTTCTTTCGATGTCGGTTTTACCATATACGCTTGAATCCCCACAAATGTGTTTTCTGCGTAGAATCTGGTCAACTTATGGGATTTATTATTTCACGTCAAGGGATCAGAGTAGATCCTTTGAAGTTTGAGGTGATTCTCAATCTCCCTCCTCCTTCCTCACTTCACCAGTTACAAAGTTTGCAAGGGAAGGCAAAATTTCTCCATCGTTTCATCCCGAACTATGCTAAGCTAACTCTTGGATTTATGCGATTGCTCAAGAAAGGTTCTAAGCTCATATGGGATACCACTGCCAACAAGGTTTTCGAATCTTTGAAACAATCTTTGACACGTACCCCTCTACTCTTCCCACCTGATTACAGTCGGGATTATTTCCTTTACCTCGTAGCCTCGAAATATTCCATCGCTATGGTTCTCGTCCAAGAGGATGATTCTCATGATGAACATGTCATCTATTACTTGAGTTAGAGTCTCACAACTACTGAAACCAAGTATTTACATGTTGAAAAAATGGCCTTGACAGCCATCCAAGTTGTTCAACGTTTCCAACACTATATCCTTTTACGCAAAACTATGGTGATTTCTAACTGCAACCCTATGCAACACATTCTTACACGTCAATTGCTAGGGGAAAATACTCCAAATGGATCGTAATACTCCAGGAGTTTGACTTAGAATTCGAACGCGCTAAGTCCAAGAAATCCTTGGTGTTTGTTGAGTTGATATGCAACCTTCCCTACTCTGAGACAGAAAATGTAGCAGAAGATTCATTACCCGATGAATCCATTTTCCTGACCTTTGGTATGGAGATATCATCATATATCTCCAAACCTAAACTTTTCGGCCCAATTTGTCTAGCACTGACCACCGTCGAATACACTAACAATCCCTTTAGTGTATTATCCTCGGTGATACTCTTTATCGTCGTGGGATTGACTCCATTATTCGACGCTGCCTCACGTTTGACGAAGTGGAGAAATCTCTGAATGACTACCATTCTAGAGACTATGGTGGTCACATGTCTGGGTATGCTACTGCCTAGAAGATCTTACGAGCAAGGTATTTTTGGCCTTCTTTATTCAATGATTGTATAATTGTTGTCAAAAAATGCCATGCTTGCCAAACCTACGACAATAAAATACGTTCACAACCTGCTCCTCTACACCCTATGGTCTCCATTGGTCCTTTTGTGAAATGGGGTATCGATTTCATGACATGTCACCCTCACTTGGTTGGGAGGCATGGATACATTATTGTAGCCGTAGATTATTTTACAAAATGGGATAAGGCGATGCCAACATTTGACAATACCAGAAGGATTGCAACATTATTCATATTCAATCACATCATTGCTCATTTTGGTGTTCCTAAGGCTATCATTACTGATCACAGTAGCCACTTTAGAAGCTTCATGATGTCTAAACTCACTGAAAAGTTGGGCCTTAGCCATGAAAAATCAACACCCTATTACCCACAAGCCAATGGCCAAGTTGAAGCAATAAACAAGGTTCTCATTACCATGCTTCAACGAATGATAGGGATTCACAGAACAAGTTGGCACACGATGTTTTTTTTAGCATTGTAGGCTTACCGAACATCCGTTAAGTCCACTATCGGGTTTACACCATTCCAATTAGTCTATGCTCTAGAAGCCATCTTGCCAATTGAATGTGAGATACCCTCCCTAAAACTAGTTGTCAAACTTCTCCCAAACACTTCTGCCGAAGAAGAACTTCTATTGTATCTCATGCAATTAGATGAAACCCATTTTGATGCCACCCTAGTTATAGAAGCCCAGAAGAAACACGTCCAAGTCCAATACAACAAACATGTTAGGCCACGTGTTTTTTCCGAAGGTAATCTGGTTATCCTATACAAACAAGATCGGGATATGCTAAGAGCCAGAAAATTTGAAGCTATGTGGTGAGGTCCTTATATCATTAGACGAGTTTTGGAGAAAGGAGATTATGAGTTGGTGGACTATGACAATATCCCTTTGAGTGAACCCAAAAATGGGTTGTACTTAAATAATTACTATGCCTAAGATCACCTATGCATGAGTGCCTGTATTTTATTATATCATATTTTTTCTATGTTACTTTAGTATTCTTTTCTTTTTCGTTATTTTGTCTCTGCCTCTGACCGCTTATCTTACATTGTGGTTGGTTTCTAGATGTCAGAGTCTTGACTACCCCACATTGGCTTCGTCGATGGCGTTAGTCACAGTACTCAGAATCTTGCTTCTACTAAATGGGAAATTTACGCACCTACAAACAAAGTTATTAGTCTACGAGGTGTATGCCTTGGTCGTGCGACCAATAATATTGCAGAATATAGCGTCATCATCGAATTGTTGATTGATGTTATTTTGTTCAATATCCGCCACTTGGTCATACTCCTCAATTCGTATCTAGTAGTACTACAACTAAGTAATGTCTATGCTATTCGAAGTCCTACTTTATTACGAGTATATTTATGAATTCGCTGCTTGGGACATTATTTTGATTATATCGAATATCAACACATTCCTAGATGTCTAAATACATTGACAGATGCTTTAGCTAACTATGTGTTAGACAGACATTTGGGACATTTATAAACCAATCACACATTACATGTATAACACAACAAAATAAGCCGGTAGAAGCCATATATATGTATATAACGATCAAAAGTTTTTACAGAAGGTTTTTGTCCAAGGACCAAAATCTCAAAAATACAAATCCCATAGCTTCTACAAAATAGCGTCCTGGATGATGCTCATGATAAAACACAATTTCTTGGGCTACCCTATTAAGCAGTCGACTGAGATACTTGGACACACCCATAGTATGGCACTGATAACGTCTCGAAATCTCCCCAATAGCAATGTCTGGTATGTCCACGGTCAACCCCTCTAAGTTCTGCTCCATTGCCTCGTAGTCTTCGACATCCCATCTCGCTATTGGAGCCGCTTCTCCTCGCCATTGAATAGGAGACGTTCCTGGAGGTCGATATGGCCCCACATTTGTGTCATCAAAAAGAAATTTTTTATTAGTTCTTGGATAAACATAAAAACATTTCATATGATAAAAAATGTTGATATTGAGAGGGGGGTGAATCAGTATCGAGTACAATTCAAAACCTTTTTCAACTTATACTTAAACCATTCAACTATATCCAATGAGCAATGACCAATAGTATAAGAGTTACACCAATACACCACAATACACCATGCACAATATATGAGAAATA
>JZKD02S0118498.1:200952-211750 GCA_000966675.3 Picea glauca | reverse complement strand
TATACTATCCATTCATGGGTGTTGTATATGCATGTGCTTTTTCCTTCATGTCCAAATACCTTTATCAATCTTGCGGTCCAAAACCCATGACTAGGGTTGACATCAATGACAACAACCAATCTACCAACAATCTCCCCCTTTGCCATTGATGACAACACTCATTCTCCCCCTATCATCATGATCCCAATTTCTCTCCCCCTTTTACATCAATGGAAAAGGTTAGGGATGCTCCCCCTGAGTTTAATGGCATAAGGTAACCTTCTTCGTTGGGGCTGCTCCGCCTGAACATGTGGCACTCAATAATACTTCATCCTTATTTTTGGTCTTTGGGACTTCTTCTTCCTTGGAATCATTTTGTGTGGCTTCTCTCTTTTCTTTCTTCTTCATGTCTAGGTTGTATATGTTGTTCGGTCTTCTTGTTGCAGTTGCAACCAATCTTCCTAAGTTATTTTCTCTGATTTTACATTTTCGGGAGTCAAACGTAAGAGTGTATCCTTGATCACATATTTTGCTGACACTAAGGAGATTATGCTTCAGATCTTCAACCAATGGGAATTTTCCTGCTTTTACATTTTCACTTCCAATCTTTACAGTTCCTTTTCCAAGTATTTTGGTAGATGAAGCTTCTCCAAATGCAACATTTCCACCTCTTTTCTTCAAGCTGACAAATTTGCTTTGATCTCCAATAATATGAGATGACCACCCACTGTCTATGAACCATTCATCTTCTTCTTTGCATTCTTTAGCGACCAATGCTATTTGACAATTTTCATTTTGTGTAATTTCTTTCCTTTTCCATGTTGTAGTTGGTATGAAGACATTTGACATACGATTATCTTCCTTCATCTCTCTGCAATATTGTGCTTTGTGACCAAGATTATTGCACTTGTAACATACAATATTTTAATCCATTAATGGGTCAAATGGATTATAGTTTCTATTGACAGGTCTATGAACATTTCCATATCTACTACTTTCACCATTCATGTAGCTTGCATAGTTATTCCTTTCATTGATTCTACAATTGATTGCCTTGTGTCCAAAATTTCCACAAGTATAACAATGTCCAAGAGAGAAATTTTGATACCTCGGCGTAAGTGATCTTCTTTGGTGTGTGGTCCATCTGGGTTCACGGTCTATTCTTCTATAGATTCCTTCATAATGATTTCTTTCATACCTGATGGGAGAGGATATTCTTGATGTGTCATTCCTTCTGAATTCTAGTCTTATATCTTGTTGTTCAACTTGTTCTGGAGTGTTGGTTTCATCATTTTCAACTTCCTTCTCTTGTTTTCTTATCTTCAAACTGTCATTGTATCCTAGTCCTATATTTTCATTTGGAGATATTTGACTTCTAAGGATCTCATCTAATGTTTCAGTACTTTTTTCGAACTTCAACTTTTGTGTTGTCAATAGTAGCTTCCCTTTTGTGTGATCTAATTCTGCTTTCAATTTCTCATAATCTTCTAATTGTTCCTTCAAGCTATTAATGGTGTTTTCAAGTTTGTAATTCTCTTCTTCACAATTACTCAATTCACCTTTTAGTATTATGTTTGTGTTTCTAAGCTTGTTATTTTCAATTTCAACATGCTTCAATTTTTCAAGATTCTCATCTTCTTGTTCAGTCTCTGCATTGTCTTTGTATCCCCAAAAAGAATCAAGGTTGGTTTCTTCATTTGAATCTTCTTCACAAATGATTTCTTATTATTTAGAATTCTTATGATCATTATCCTGGGTTTCTTGGGTTATGAAGAGGACTCCTTCTTCATCACTCTCATATAAGGAGATGTCATCATCCTTGGAGTAGAAACTCTTTTTATTCTTGAGACTTCTCTTTTTATAGTAGCAGTTTTCAACAATATGTCCTATTCTACCATAGTTAAATCATTTTAAGAGGAGACTTACCTTTGTATCTTCCACTTCCCTTTTGGAACCTTCTTACGAAATTTGCTATTTCTTCATCAAGTTCATTATCCTTGTCTTTTGTCTTCTTGATGGCTTTAAAGGTTGCTTCATTGTTTGGTTAGTCACTTTCTATACCTATTCTCATTTCATATGCCATAAGAGTCCCATGTTACTCATCCATTGTCATTTTGGTCAAGTCCCTAGTTTCTTCAATGGTGGAGACCTTAGCATCATACTTTAAGAGAAGTGATCTTTGTTAGCTCTCCAAGAAACTCTTTGGGGTTGTAAACCAAAGATTCTTGGTAACTTATAAAATGAATGGATTTATGCTTAAGTAATGAATGGATCAATGGGATAACTGAAATACAACAATGTATCCATACTACTAAAAATAATTAAATAAGTCAGTTCTCTCAAGGACTGATAATTAGATAAATAGCTTAAAAATGGGTCAAGAAACCAATGTTTATAAAATAGATACTAAGTGATGGGTTTAATAAACAATGAAAGCAACTAACATTCAAATTGTGAACTGAACAATGAGATGACAGTCATATGACAGTTAAGACAACTTGAATGACAGTATAGAAGATGAGAGGAATCTGACATCAATAAAGAGAGAAAACTGTCATCTGTATTATCATGAAAATCTATTACAAAGAGTGTAATTTATGCATCCAGAATCGAACTCTTGTCTCTTAGAAAAGATAGGCATTTATAGCCTTTTACAATCAGTTTTTTTTAAGATCCTAAAAACTTGGATCTGTATCTAAAAATAGTAATTCAAATTAACTAAGCAAATCGATAACAAATACTTAATGGCTAGACTTGCATTCGAATTGTCTTCAATCTCAAAATTTGATATCTGTACTCTTCAACTTCTAGAATCTGTTGTGTCATGAAACATGGCAAAGGCACCTATCTTGGCAGCTAGATTTCTTCAATTACTTAGAGTCGATGCTTTAGGAGATCCATTTAGCATATGGTTTTCAAAACTCCCATGAATCTCTGATGCATAGTATTTTTCGACCAAGTTGTTGATCCTTTAATGCTCTGGAACCTCTTTAAATCTGGTAAAAAATGCCCTATTCCATCCTTAGCTTTCAAAAATGCTTTTTGTGCTTTCACCAGCTAACTTGCCTTATGATTCGCTGGTTAGCTAGTGAAAGCGTTGCCTTTCACCAGCTAACTAGTTGTAAAATTTCCCTGTGCACTGGTGAAAGCTCTGCCTTGTTTAATTTCTTCTCCCACACTGATAGAAACAAGTGAAACACACAAGCAACATGAAATCATCTCAAATGCACATATCTAATCTCTCTTTGATGCAATCTTCCAGCACATGAATTTGACAAGGTCATTCATGGTATTCCATAATTGAAAATCTTCCTCATCTTTCATATATGCTTCAGGCAAAGAGTAGGCAAAATAACCCCTTATCTTCAACAACCTGTACAAATCTAGCAGCAATATACCATCCCTCTGAATCCAATCAATTCTACACCTGGAATAGTGAGCAATTCAAATGGACAGTGTCTTTCATAATGCTTCATGACCCCCAAATTTCATTTGAGCTCGAGCTGATAAATAAGGTTTTGATCCAAGCATGGAATTAAATCTTAGGGCAATGAACCTTTTAGCTCCTTCCTATCTAGATATGATCTTTATCTGTTGATTAAATACCACATGCTTTTGACTACCTGATAAAACTCCTTGAAATATGGAACTCATTTAACTCTGATTTCCACTAGTGTATTTACTGCCACTTGTCTCAGATGCATGATTGATGTTCTGAATTTGACGAGCTATAAGATTCCAACACATTGAACCTGTAAGATTCATCAACTTCTACCCAAAAACGCAGGTTGTGGAAAAATCAGAAGCTCATCCTCTCATATACAAGGCAAAGGACCATCTGATTCACCTTCGTATAAGATTATCTATAGATCTAATGACAAGGTCCCTTGTATTCACTGTCATAATTTTCTTGTAACAAAGGAAAAGAAACCCGATTTTGTAGTTATAAATACCTTTCAAACTAGCTAATACTGAAACAACAACTCATGTATTTATAACACATGACTTTCCATATTTGGAGATATATTATATGATGATCTAAATCATATAAACGTTGCGAACTGAGAAAACCATCAGAACAGGGCCATACTGGTACACGGGTTTAGATAAATCATTCGATGATAGAAATGAAGTGGAACTTCAATGTTTTTGCTTGATGATGGTTTGATTGCTATGAATTTTCTACCGTCTTATTTAGAGTTGCTATCACCTAGAAACCCTCAAACATCCAGCTGCGTGTCCATTTCTAGTCGGACATCTACCCTTCAATTGGATTCAGACTTGTTTGATGTGATATTCATTAGCATTCCCATTAAGCTGTCGAAAACATCCCCTTCGGTAGCTTTGAGTGTTGACTAATGGCTGAGTGCATGGTAGCATAAAAAATGATGATAGATGGAGAGGAGAAGAGTCGGCTCTTTGTATTATTCCTTATGCGTTGAGTTATGAATTAACTTGTGGCTTATCTCGTGGAATCACTCATGGCTAGGTGTGCTAGGCTTCGCATTGTATGAATGCTCTTGACAGACTTAGAATTTGGTATAAAATATTCTAGACTTGTGATTTAGGTATATGCATTGGAGTTTACTATTTCGTTCAAACATGGTATTAGTATAGACTTAAAACAAGACATATGCACACACCTTTTGACAAGTGTTTATAATTACACATCTAAAAGGTAGAAAATAAGTTGTCTTAAGCAATACTAACTAATATTTTGGAATGTAGGTCATGGCAATGTTACAAAGGTCTGGAATAATCATAATCGGTCGGGAGCTTGATGGACAATATGGAGGTCAAGACACTAGAAAGAAATTGAGGAAAACGATAATCATTTGAAGAGTGATGATAATACTGATCAAAATACTAGTGCATTTTTTATCACTAACATCTGGCTCTAGCTGGGATGGAGACCTCCCAGTGAGGTCACAAAGAACCTAGTAGTTCTAGTCTCCTTTAGTATTGGGCATGGAGTCATCCATTTTGTGCAATTGGTAGCCTGCTCTACTTATTCAACCAAAATCTGAAAACAATATTTGCATAGCATTGAAATTGTAGTTCTATTGGGCATGGAGTCATCTGGATGCCTTTGGCATTGGGCATGGAGTCATATGGCTAACTTTTTATTCAATAACCAATAACTAAAAGAATCTACTTACTCAGATGAAGAGCTTATTGTCCTACTCCTACTCTAACCGGATCTGCAATCGGGTTAGGTAAAGGTTGATTTCCATAACAACCATCCAAGTAACTTTAACACTGAAATAATCTTGTCTTTGTCACTGATCAGCAAATGATGTTTGACATTCAATAATAATGATAATAATTCATTCATGAAACCATACTTACTCATAAAAAATGACAATCTAAGGAAATTTGAAATCTTCAGGTTCTTTGAAAAGTATAAGTCCATGAAGGCTGCCACTGGATCCTTGAAAGGAAGATAAGAATCATGTTGCTCCTCGGGAAACAATTGTACATCTATGGCAGCCTCTTTCTCAGCCATGGATGTTCCTCTGCAAGAAGACTGATCATCTTCTTGTCCTCTTGAGATCAACTCATGATCGTCATAAATTACAATTTCCTTATCAGAATAATGCTCACAAAAGGACAACAAAACAGGATTTCCGTCACATGGATTAGGATCAGCTAAGAACATATAATTTCTTATGAAATCATCAGTCATCATAGACTCTTCTTGATTTACAAACAGATCATAATCTTCACATGCATACCTGTCTCTGGAATACTCAACGAACACTGAAAAATCTGACCCTAAAGCTGAATTGAGCTTACATGTTTGTTGTTGTCCCAAATCTGCTCCAACCTCATTACTCTCCTACTCAACCATGGTTGTTTCTTTGCTAGAAAACTGATCACCTTCTTGTTCCCTTGATATCAGATTTTGATCATCAATCATCACAACTTCCTCTTCAGAAAAGTTCTCAGAAGATGATGATAAGACAGTATTAAAATCATATGAACAAGGATCAGTTAAAAACATATAATTTCCTATGAAATCATCAGTCATCATAGGATCTTCCTAATTTACAAACTAATCATAAGCTTCACATGCATGCCTGTCTCTGGAATACTCATCAAACACTGAAAAATATGACCCTGAAGTTGAATTGAACTTACACGTTTGCTGCTGTCCCAAATCTGTTCCAACCTCATTACTCTCCTGCTCAAAATCTGAAGTATATTGATATTCTTCTTGCTCATGCACTTGCAAATTTTCAAAGAAATCTCGATCTCGGATCCTTCGGGAAAAATGAATGTTTTCCTCGACTTCTTGAGCATCTTCAAACAACTGGGTTAAGGATGAAGACTCCCATTCTAGCAGAAGAAGGACAAGATATGAATGAAGACCCATGGCATAATATATCATGGCAACTATCTCTATAGGCCTGACCTCCAAAGGCATGTCATGATAAACACGGTAGAAACTTCTGTTGAAAATAGGTAAGGCTTCATCCTGCTCTTGTTTCAAAGCATAGAAATCAGCAAGGTATGAATCTAAATATTTGTACTTGCCCCAATACTTCAAGAAAACATTAGAGAACTCAGTCCAAGAGCCAATTGAATTGGTTCTTAGACTTTTAAATCATGCAGCAGAATCTTTGACCAGAGACTATGAGAAAAATCTCATGATCACATCTTCATGAGCAAGCTGAAAACGATTAACAAAATCCAAAAAGGATTCCATGTGTCTCTCAGTTGAAGCTTGATTCTCTTCAAACAACCAAGGGAGATATTCATAACAGTCATCAGGATAAGGATGAAGAAGAAGGGGCAGCTTTAAAGGCTTGAACATCTTCATCTGGATCTTAACTTGAAAAGCTGTGGGCTGATCATGAGAGTTAACGAGTTCATGAAAAGGTTCAGAAATTATGACAAGAGAGGATGAGATCTGGACAAGGTCTGAAACAATTTCTATCTTTTCATGGTCACATGCCTTATAAGATTCTAAAGGAAAATAGCTACAGTGGTCATGTTTGTGAATGGGATGAGGTAAAGATATCGAATCTACATCTACAATGCAGGGCTGTAGGATTTCCTCTTCTAAAGATGAATATATATAGGAAGGATGACGATTTTCTGAATGTAAAAAAAAAAAAAAAATATCTTTACACGCGAAGGGAAAAGAATGAAAGAGGTAATAAAGAACAACAATTCATGAAGTAAACTAATGAATTGATACCTGGATTTTGATTTGATCCTCTTCATCTTTTATCAACAGGATCCTCCCCAGTGGATTCTTTGAACGTGGAGTCTCCAGATAGATTCTTACAACCAATATAATGCTCATCCTTTGTCTATCATCAAAATATGAAACTATGTCGTCTCCCAAGGAAGCTTGCTTCATTCTCCGTTCCTCGGCAATGACGCCAATTTGTTATCTCTCCAAGAAACTCTTTGGGGTTCTAAACCAAATATGCTTGGTAACTTATAAAATGAATGGATTTGTGCTTAAGTAATGAATGGATCAATGGGATAATTGAAATACAACAATGTATCTAGACTACTAACAATAATTAATTAAGCCAGTGCTCTCAAGGACTGATAATCAGAAAAATAGCTTAAAAATGGGTGAAGAAACCAATGTTTATAAACCAGATACTAAGTGATGGGTTTAATAAACAATGAAAGAAACTAACATTCAAATTGTGAACTGAACAATGAGCTGACAGTCATATGACAGTTAAGACAACTTGAATGACAGTATAGAAGATGAGAGGAATCTGACATCAATAAAGAGAGAAAACTGTCATCTGTATTATCATGAAAATCTATTACAAAGAGTGTAATTTATGCATCCAGAATCGAACACTTGTCTCTTAGAAAAGATAGGCATTTATAGCCTTTTAAAATCAGTTTTTTTTAAGATCCTAAAAACTTGGATCTGTATCTAAAAATAGTAATTCAAATTAACTAAGCAAATCGATAAAAAATACTTAATGGCTAGACTTGCATTCGAATTGTCTTCAATCTCAAAATTTGATATCTGTACTCTTCAACTTCTAGAATCTGTTGTGTCATGAAACATGGAAAAGGCACCTATCTTGGTAGCTGAATTTCTTCAATTACTCAGAGTTGACACTTTAGGAGATCCATTTAGCATATGGTTTTCAAAACTCCCACAAATCTATGATGCAGAGTATTTTTCGACCAAGTTGTTGATCCTTTAATTCTTTGGAACCTCTTTAAATCCTGTAAAAAACGCCCTGCTCCATCCCTAGCTTTCAAAAATGCTTTTTGTGCTTTCACCAGCTAACTTTCCTTATGATTCGCTGGTTAGCTGGTGAAAGCGCTACCTTTCACCAGCTAATTGGTTGTAAAATTTCCCTGTGCGTTGGTGAAAGCTCTGCCTTGTTTAATTTCTTCTCCCATGCTGATAGAAACAAGTGAAATGCACAAGTAACGTGCAAGCATCTCAAATGCATAGATCTAATATCTCTTTGATGCAATCTTCCAGCACATGCATTTGACAAGGTCATTCATGGCATTCCATATCTGAAGATCTTCCTCATATTTCATATATGCTTCAGGCGAAGAGTAGGAAAAATAGCCCCTTGACTTCAACAACTTATACAAATCTAGCAGCAATATGCCATCCCTCTGAAGCCAATCAATTCTACACCTGGAACAATGAGCAATTCAAATGGACAGTGTCTTTCATAATTCTTCATGACCCCCAAATTTCATTTGAGCTCGCGCTGATAAATAAGGTTTCGATCCAAGCATGGAATTAAATATCTGGGAAATGAACCTTTCATCTCCTTCCTATCTGGATATGATCTTTATCTGTTGATTAACTACCACATGCTTTTGAATGCCTAATAAAACTCCTTGAAATATGGAACTCATTTAACTCTGATTTCCACCTGTGTATTTACTTCCACATGTCTTGAATGCATGATTGATGTTCTGAATTTGATGAGCTATAAGATTCCAACACATTGAATCTATAAGATTCATCAAATTCTACCCAAAGACGTAGGTTGTGGAAAAATCAGAAGCCCATCCTCTCATATACAAGGCAAAGGCCCATCTGATTCACCTTCGTATAAGATTATCTATAGATCTAATGACAAGGTCCCTTGTATTCATTGTCATCATTTTCTTGTAACAGAGGCAAAGAAACCCGATTTTGTAGTTATCAATACCTTTCAAACCTGCGAATATTGAAACAACAACTCATGTATTTATAACACATGACTGTCCATATTTGGAGATATATTATATGATGATCTAAATCATATAAATGCTACAAATTGAGAAAACCATCAGAAGAGGGCCATACTGGTACACGAGTTTAGATAAATCATTCAATGATAGAAATGAAGTGGAACTTTGGTGTTTGTGCTTGATGATGGTTTGATTGCTGTGAATTTTCTACCATCTTATTTAGATTTTCTATCACCTGGAAACCCTCAAACATCCAACTACGCATCCATTTCCTGTGTGACATCTGCCCTTCAATTGGATTCAAACTCATTTGATGTGATATTCATTAGCATTCCCATTGAGTTGTTGAAAACATCCCCTTCAGTAGCTTTGAGTGTTGACTAATGGTTGAGCACATGGTAGAATAAAAATTGATGACAGATGGAGTGGAGAGGAGAAGACTCGATGCTTTGTATTATGCCTTATGCGTCGAGTTATGAATTAACTTGTGGCTTATCTAGTGGAATGACTCATGGCTGGGTGTGTTAGGCTTCGCATTGTATGGATGCGCTTGACAAACTTAGAATTTGGTATAAAATATTCTAGACTTGTGATTTAGGTATATGCATTGGAGTTTACCATTTCGTTGAAACATGGTATTAGTATAGACTTAAAATAAGACATATGCACACACCTTTTGACAAGAATTTATAATTACACATCTAAAAGGTAGAAACTAAGTTGTCTTAAGTGATACTAACCAATATTTTGGAATGCACGTCATGGCAGTGTTACAAAGGTCTGGAATAATCATAATCGGTCGGGAGCTTGATGGACAATATGGAGGTCATGACACTGGAAATAAATTGAGGAAAACGATAATCATTTGAAGAGTGATGATAATACCAATCAAAATACTAGTGTGTTTTTTATCGCTAACAATATCAACACGTTTTGTACAACCAAGGATTCATCGATCTCTTCACCTAATCCTCTGATAGCATTAACAACTTCAACAACTCTAAGAAAATAGGTTGCAATATCTTCCTTTTCATTCATGTTCAAATTTTCAAATTATTCTCTATGTCATTCAATCTTGACCTACTTGACTTTTGGAACACCTTTGTAGATACTCTTGAGTTTGTCTCATACCTCTTTAGCAGTGTTTTCGACCATCACTTTGCTAGCAATGGTCGGTTCTAATGTTGCTAGAATAACATGTCTAGATTTTGAATTACAACTCATAAGCTTCTTCTCATTTGGATCGGTTGGAGCATTATTTGGGATTACATAGCCATTTACAATTGAGTACCAAATGTCTACTCCCAAAGTTGTTAGGTAAGTTTTCACTCTATCACTCCAGTATGCATAATTTCTTCCATCAAATTTTTTAATCCCATTTGAAATGTGCCCCTGCTCATCTATCTCTGCTCAAGATTTTCCTTCCAGTGGTTAAATTGTTTTGAAGGCAATCTGCTCTGATACCAATTGTTGATGCTGAGAGGTGGAGTGAATCAGTATCAAGTACAATTAAAAACCTTTTTCAACTTATACTTAAACCATTCAACTATATCCAATGATCAATGAACAATAGTATAAGAGTTACACCAATACACCACAATACACCATGCACAATATATGAGAAATA
>JZKD02S0118498.1:171404-200449 GCA_000966675.3 Picea glauca | reverse complement strand
TACCACCAGAAACAAAATGATGTATACTATCCATTCATGGGTGTTGTATATGCATGTGCATTGTCCTTCATGTCCAAATACCTTTATCAATCTTGTGGTCCAAAACCCATGACTAAGGTTGACATCAATAACAACAACCAATCTTCCAACAATTGCAAAAACATTTAAAAAGAAAAAATTTTGTACTTCTTACCTATGTCTCCCCACTGAGCATCCTCAAGCAAGGCCAAATCTATACCCCCTCAAAAATCCAAACCAACATATGCATAGTCGTCAATCATCAGCATCTGGGGCCTCAACCAGTCAAAAAATGAATCATTATACTTGATTATGGGCCCTGCTATGTGTCGAGCCATGAGGTTGCAGCACCTCAGCATCGTCAAATCCTGTGGGGCTGGTAAACCCCAATCAACCTGTAGTTGCAGCAGTGGGACCCTCTCGAGGAAGAATGACACCAAAAGTGATCCATAGCCAAACTTCTTCAAGTCACCCTTTTTTCTTTTCGTCAATTGTCTCTTCATACTGAAGAGAACTACATCCAACTAGTTGAAAACCCGAGGTTCTGTGCACTCTATGGCGTATTGGAAATATCTTTGCAGAGCCATGTGTAGAGCAGCACTCCCAGCCATGCATGCAATAGTAAACAAGATGGTCCGCAGGGTCAAATCTTGGACCCCCAAAATGGAAACCTTACCCTTGCTTCTCTCTGCCTCGGAAACACAGTATTTGTGACAATATTCTCTCATGGGAAGTCCACCTCTACCTCCGGTCAAACTAGCATGGTATCCACGTCATGACAACCTCGTTAGAAAATAAATATCCTCAATATATAAAGTTGACGTATGGACTCCCACATGAAAAAATTGTTGATCCACATCCCACATGTGGACCAAGTATTCCAACAATCTGAGTTGTTCTCTCATGCCCAGAATCCTGAAGAATTTCAATAGCCCGTAGTCCCGAAGGGTAGTGACTGTAGCCGAGCCATTCCTGCCAATGGAATCATCCTCCTCATGTTCCCTTTCTCTCCATTCCAACATTTTGATGGTCAAACACCTACAAAAGAGCCATGAGAGGGTAGTCGACAACTTGTTTTAAACTCTTTCATAATTTTTATTGAGAAAAACTTCACTTTAAAATCCATTTTCCGGCCCTCGCAAATGTCCCTTTTGAATAGTGTGAGATTCTCACAAGTCCCGCATGGCCCACCTATGAAAATGCTTGGGCACGGGTTCCAACCCTAAATGGACTCAAACCCCAAAAAAATAATAAAAAAAACTAAAAATAAACCATGGAAAAGTTAGAGAATCAATAGATTACCTCGTTGGCTAAGACAGTTCACTGAATGATTACTTGTGGCTCCCGCAATCGAGAAAATAAATTTGGGGGAAAATGAGGTATGTTGGACAAGTTTTGGGCAAAATCACAATGAAATGGTAAAAATCCCTTTTTACCCATATTTATTCACTTTTTACTATTTTTTATTGATTTTTTGTATTATTTTTATTGTTTTGCTTATAAAACCTAATGACCTAATAGCCTTGTGAGTATGGTTTTTTGCAGATATAGCAATTTTGAAGTCCGAATGAAGGGGTACTGGTGTTTTTTCTTTTTTTCACATGTACGACTACCTTTTTAGGGTTTTTGTAGGCAAAATCTCGAGCTTAGTCTTTGTTCATTCTCATGCTCAAAAATATATTAGTACATAACTAAGTATACTTTTTCTCGTCTTTTCATACTCATCATGGTAACATGAAAATGACGAACCTAAGGGAGTATCCTTTAAGCTCTTTTCATGCTCCATAAAAATGAAAATATTGCTGAGCGATCTTTTTCTCTTCACGCTCGTTAAAGTATCTAAAGAAAATGTTCGATGGGCGATAGTTTATCACTTTTTCGGTCTCGTCAAACTTATTTATGAAAAAGGAATTGGGAGAGTTCACTTTAAGTGTTTTTCAAACTCTCAAAACATGAAAAACTCCCGAGTTTTCTTTCCTTGGACTCGTAAAACAAATATCGAAAGGCCCATTGGGACCGAGCCACTCCTTCCTAGGGTTCGTTAATATACTATGAGGGACTCGTCCGAAGGATGAGATTACATTGAAAATCATATGTTATGCTCCTCAAGATTGTGTAAAAATAAAGAGGTACTCGCCAGAAATGGTGGGGGAAATTTTGGGAAAGGGATGTGTTTTCGTATTCATATTAATGGTAGTAAGCGTCACTCTTGAACATGACACCCCTTATTCATCGTTTGAATATAGGTTGGGAAATCCATTTTTCTCTCGTTCAACTTGCTACAAGGTTATATCTTGGGTTGTCTTTGAGTCAGTGCTATGAAGTCCTTGGTCGTGTCATTCATATGTTCAAGTGAAGTTCAAATGAGCCCTCTATTGAGTCGGCCATCCGTAGTTGTCCATTCTTACTATTTCGACCTTCCTTGTGTCTGTTTCAACCCTTGTTGATACTTTGATTCACCCTCAAGATCTTTTACTTGTTTCATGTCATTGATGGGGGTTACATCAAGGCCCCCCTATGACGAGTCTTGTTCCGTCAACTCCAACTCATTATCCATAAATAAGACTTGGAAATCATTTAGTACCTTGGAACATGCATGCCTTAATGGCAGGTCTCTTCACTTTCGAAAAGGGTTTCACATCATTGATCCCTGATCAAGAGATTCTTCCAAGTGCTCGACATCAACTCATTCATTCACATTCGTTCGAATTGTACTTCGGTACCTTGGGAGTCATTGACATCAATGGTGATTTCCCTCGCACTTGTTAATGGTTTTCATCAATGACCGGTAATCAAGTGCTTTCTACCATGTTCAACTTCAGCACATGTAATCACATGGCTAGATTCATACTTTTAGGTGACGGGATTGAAGACCCTGGGTCTCATCTTTTTGAAACAGGCTGTGATGGAGTATGTATGATTTGTATCAACAAATAGATCCACTTTGTATGTCGCATGGCTATGTCGTAATTCAAGTCTTCTCACATAGATCCACAGTGTATTCCTGGTGGCTATGTATCATTTTGACGACATGGATCCACAGTGTATGATTGGTGGCCATGACTTACGTTTATGATTCCATTCATTTGTGATCTAAGCATGGGAATGCCTACCTTAGAACTGGTATTATATTCTGCAGATACTTGGTTGTTTATAGGTTTTCGATTAGGTGTGCTCCTTGTTTTTGACACACACACATAGTTTACAAAGTATTTCGGTTGTCACAAGTTCCGGCCTCATACTTTGGGGAGCATTCTATTACACATGATTTTGGTCACTCTAGTGATGTCTCTACTAGTGATGTACTTAGGCTCCCACAAGGACATTTTTCTTGAGAAAAGTGATTGTTTTATTCTTCTAAAAACACATTTTTAGATGAGTTCACAGACTACTGATATTACAGGGTACAAAAATCCTCCATTCTCGCAAGAAACCCACACTTGGGGTGCGAACTATTCGTAGTCTGCTCTATAGATAGGTGCGTGAACTTGTTTTTAATCTTGAAAAGGAGAATAGGTCATGAAGGTTCTAGAAGGGGATCTTATAGAAAATGAGTTGGCATTCACAAGGTTGGCATCCTACTGACTTCTTAGATTTAGTGGGATCATCCTCATCCATGTAACCATCTCTCCTTCTCCTATATATTAAAAGGTTTCTCATGGAAAAGGTTAAGAAAGATTGAATGAAGAATTGTTGAAATAATTGTGTGAAGAACCCTGCTTGGACAGAAGATCGAGGTCTCTATTTGGTCCACCAAGTTGTATTGAACCTTCTTCATGAAAATATAGAGCAAGTTTGCATGTTGGAACCAAGGGTCACTGAAAGGAAGCTTGTGACATCAAGGTGATCTAGTTGTATCTTCTACTTTCATTTAATATAATACAGTGGCATGTCCCTTTCCCATAAAATTACTCTTATTTTATTGCATAACTCCTTGATCATATGCATAGGTTGACATTGAATATACTTTGTTATATTCACTTTGGTTGGTTTGTGTTGTCTTGGACTTTATTTCACAAGAGCACTGGAGCAAAGTGGGAACAACAAAGACCTATGGAAGCGATATAAAGGTATGTCACTCATCCCTTATTATTAGTAGATTCAATGAATACAACTTAGGAAAAGAGTCGTGTCATGTCCTATTTTGTTCTAGATCCAGGTGGATCTAGGGAGATCTATTAGTGTCCGCACCTACCGATTTATCTGATAACACCATAGAAGCTTGTTGGATTGGTACAACGGTGAGAAACTTACCCACCTTTGATGGTTTGAATCCATTAGAGACCTTCTTGTTAGACTTTGAAGCAAGTCTACCAATGCAACAGAGACTATTGGCAATGGATGAGGCCCTAAAAGCCACACCAACAAGATGGTGGGGGACGCACAAAAGAAATTTTATAGACTTGGTACAATGTCAAACCTTGATGACAATGTGGTTCTTAGCCCAAGTAGAAAGATGTGAAGTAAGGTACACATGTCAAAGATGCCCAAATGACCATTTGTGAAGCTGTGAAGAAGCCCAGAGTGATATTCCATAAGAAAAATGGATGCACAAATTCATCAACACGCTGGACACCACACCTATGAACTGGTACCTTCAAGCATAGTTGCACCGCATCACCATAGATTGGAAAGCTATGAATCATAATTTTGTAACTACATTTCTATTTGAAAATCAATATCCTTCAATAGAACAGACACTACATATTATGAGACAGAAAGTATTTGAAGAAGAATCTAGCCGCCCTTTGGAACAAGAAGAGGACGAGTTGACTGCGCCTATCCAAAAACTGCAGGGTTGTTACAACATTAATGCAGATGATGATGATGATCCAAGGAAGGTCAAAATCATTGAGACAAAAGGCCAAAGAGATGTGAAAGGACCAGGAGTTGAGATACCATTTATTGGTCATCCAATCAACATTACAAAATTCAACACTGGGACACAGGAAACACTGAAGCTTGCCAATGTCAGATATTATTGGGATTTTGATACCATTGATAAGATTATAGAGTTGTTGCATGAATATCAAGACTTTTTTCTGACCAAGTTCACGGATATGAAGGGAATCAAGGGACCTATGGAGAGAAAATGATACTTTTGAAACCAAATGTGTAGCCAGTCAATAAAAGACCCTATAGATTGAACCCGAAGTATAAGGAAAAAGTGAATCTTGAACTCAACAGAATGCTAGAAGCAAGCATTATCGAACCTGTCGAAGAGTCTGAATGGATTAGTCCTATGGTGGTGTAATACAAGAAGATAGGAAAAATAAGGATTTGCGTAGATCTCAGGAAGCTAAAGGATGCTTGCCTGCATGACACCTTCCCTACACCATTTACTGAAGAAGTGCTAGATAATGTGGGAGGCTAGAAGATGTATTATTTTACAAATGTATTCTTAGGATATCATCGGATCTGAATTGCCAAGGAGGATTGCCACAAGACCACATTTGCAACAAAATGGGGATCTTACCAATATACAGTGATGCCATTTGGACTAAGGAATGCCCCAGCCATCTTCTCCAGGGTGGTGGTTGAAGCATTTAAAGAATTTTTTCATAAATTTTTAGAATCATATTTGGATGAATGGACTATTTTTAGTTTGTTGAAAAACCATATTGAATGCCTAAGACTAATGTTGGATAAGTGCAGGCAGTTTCAAATTTCTTTGAATATGAAGAAGTTCATCTTCTTCTCACCATTTGGAGTGCTATTACGGAATATTGTGTGTAAGCAGGGACTACTGGTAGATCCCTTTAAAATTTCTATTATTGTTGACCTACCATCTCCTACTTCAGTCAAACAACTGCACACTGTGCTAGGACATACTAGATATTACAGAAAATTCATTAAAGGATATGCCCAGATTACAACACCTATGGAGAAGTTGTTGAAGAAAGACTATCAGTTTAGCTGGATAGAAGAATGCCAATAGAGCTTCGACACATTGAAACAAAAGATGGTTACTACGCCCATTCTGGTTTTCCCAAATTGGACTAAAGAGTTTCATGTGCATGTTGATGCATCATCCATTGCATTGGAAGTTGTGTTAGAAAAATTGGGAACATGAGACATCGATCACCCATTAGCCTTTTCTAGCAGGAAGTTATCCACAACAGAAATTAACTACACCACCATAGAGAGAGAAGGATTGGCCATGGTGTATGTGATACAAAAATTCTGCCACTACTTATTGGGAGGACACTTTAAAATGTTCATAGATCACTCCACGCTGAAGTACCTAGTCAACAAGCCAGTGTTGGGGGGGAAAATATGCAGATGGCTTCTGTTGTTTCAAGAATATGATTTTGAGATCATAGTTAAGCCATGAAGAACGATCAAGGGCCCTAACCACTTGTCAAGGTTGGAACATGGAGAAGAACCCACCAGTCTAGAGGATACACTGTCAGATGCCCAACTGCTCGCCATCAAAAAGATCAATGACCACTTCACAAAAATAGTCTAGTTAATGTCAACGGGAATGGAACCTAGTGAGTATGCAATTCCCTAGAAGAAACAACTAGTAGTGCGTGCTATAGAGTTTTCACTGATAGTGGGTCAACTATACAAGATGGGACATGATAAGATACTAAGAAGATGTGTTATGGAGGTAGAAGGCCTACCATGACAGGAACATCTAGAAGAAGGCATTCAAGCAAGGTGACTTAGTACTGGTGTATTATAGTAAGTTTATAAAAAACCCAGGGAAGTTCAAAATGCATTGGCTTGGACCATATGAGATTGTCTATGTTACAGAAGGAGGAGTTACGTAGCTGAAGACGATGAATGGAGAATGGAATGAAGGTTGGTAAATGGGAGTCGACTGAAGTTGTACTATGACAACCAGTTTCCTCGCAGATCTTAGTAGAAAGATGGAAGAAAAGGGTCTAGGTATCAGGTGTAGTTGAAACTGGGTATCAGACACAGAAAATACAATCTACACAGGGATTGAGAGGAGGCATAAAGAAAAAAGCAAAGACTGCACTGAGCAGTCCAAAGTCAAAGTAAAACAAAAGGATCAGATCTGAAGTGCCATGGGATGAGTCACATGTGAGTGTTGGGGGCCTGTTGGCCCTTGGGTATGGAATCAAGTGAAAATCAAGGAAGAAGAGGTAAAATGCGAACTTCACGAGAGACAAAGTGACTGTTACTGGGTCAACATAAGAAAAAGAGTAGAAAAGAAGGAGCGAAGCCCAAGAAAGCTAGTCTTTGGATGAGGAGATCAGGGATGATAGATAAGGAAGGTATATGGATCAAGGACAACTCATATAATAGGAAAATCCACTATTAGCACCAAGTGGGAAGAAAGGAGAGACAGGTTGGCGAAGCCCGGGAAAAGAGGGTCAAGTTGACTTAGGGTTTTAGACACCTGGGGTTTGTATATCTAGGGTTTTTACACCTAGGTCTCGACCTAAGGCTGTTGGTCAGGGACTATATTGTATAAATAGAGGTCGAGAGGACCTAGGTCGGGTTAGTACTATTGTTGAGCATTGTTATTGATTATTGTTCATTAAGAAAATATTGTATTGTGAGTGAGAGAAGTGATGAGAGTAAGAGCCTTCTAGTATTATAAGATCTTCAGTTGGGTGCACAGGAGGGGGAGAGAAAGTGATAAGAAGAAGAAGATCTGTTAGGAGAGAGCATAGACAAGAACTATAAGCTTTACCTTAATCAATCATAAGAACATTTATGTGGGCGTGGCCCTAGGGAGAGGGTGAACCACATATATTTCGTGTTATGTGTGTATGATTGATACTTTATCTTTGTCTTTGATATACCATTATTGCATTATTGTATTAGATCAGACCTATAGAATGCAGAGTAGATTCTAGTGATAAGTGAACTATGTATACTGTGTTGTATTGTGTTAAGATCCAGTCGATATTCCTATGGTTGTAGACATCCATGTCCTGCAACTCCCCATAGATACTTCAGGTCAGACTACATCTGATTCACAGGTGTTGTCGAAAGGGTCGGTAGTTAGGGATTTGTTGGTGTTCTCTTGAGTGAGAGAAGTGATGAGAGTAAGAGCCTTCTGGATTTGTAAGATCTTCAGTTGGGTGTGAAGATCAATTCTTGCAGTTGGGTGCACAGGAGGGGGAGAGAAAGCAATAAGAAGAAGAAGATCTATTAGGAGAGAGCACAGACAAGAACTGTAAGCTTTACCTTAATCAATCATAAGAACAGTTATGTGGATGTAGCTCTAGGGAGAGGGCGAACCATGTATATATGGTGTTATGTGTGTATGATTGATTCTTTATCTTTGTCTTTGATATACCGTTATTTCATTATTGTATTATATCAGACCTATAGAATGCATAGTAGATTTTAGCGATAAGTGAACTAGGTATACTGTGATGTATTGTGTTAAGATCCAATTGATATTCTCCTGGTTGTAGACATCCCTGTCCTACAACTCCCCATGGATACTTCAGGTCAGACTACATCTGATTCGCAGGTGTTGTCGAAAGGGTCGGTAGTTAGGGCTTTGTTGGTGCGCTCTTGAGCGTTGAACCCTGGGTCTGCCCTTATGCCAACAGGCCCCAACACCTTCTTTTATAGTTCAAAAGAGATAGTAATGGTTTGGGTGACTGGATATGGGAGGTCAAATGGTTAAGTAATGGCCCAGAAACCCGTATCCATATTCAATTTTCATTTTTCATGATTTTTTGTGAGTGTACACGAGGTGTAGTGGTGCAGAAAGCATGTGTACATGGGCAATAGTGGTGTAGGGTGCATACAATTTTAAAACAATGGTTTTTAGAAGATTTTTTCAGTGATGGCTTGGAAAATATAGAAAGTAATATGGACTGATGCCAGGTATGCATGTTTGGTGCAGTTCAGGGTTCTAACAAATGCCCCCTAATGTGTAAGGTGAGAAGAGCATCTAATGGCCGAAATAAATTACAAATCTTCACCAATGTATGGAGCAAGTGAGACAAGGGACCAGAGTTCAGGAGGTGCCATCTACAAAATAACAATTTGTCTCACCGATGCAAGCATACCCATGCTCGGGATGAAATAAAATCATGGCTTCCAATCAAACACACTGCATATCCATGTCATATAAGTATATAAAGTGCAGCCGCAAGTAGTGCACAACAGATCTACATCTCAAAATCAAAAGATATACATGTATAGTATCTATCTTCAAGAATCCAATGATGCCTAATGGTTGGAGATGAGGTCTTCAGAGCTCAAGAAACAACTTAAAAATATTCAAAACTTAGGTAGGAGTGTAATATCAGTGTACGAATTCACTACCCAGAGGTCTTCGATGGCTCATCGGGAACAGACAAGAGGATCTCGATGATCAGGTAGAGAACTTTATTAATTTCAAACAAGGACTTGATTGTTCTTTTGGGGTGGTTGGGCATGAGAAAAAGAGGCAAAGTGTATAAGAGTTGACTCAAGTTTAGTAAAACTTCCCTGGGACGAAAGAACGACAAAAGATGAGACTTAGGCAGCATGGCATTGACATAAGTTTACTATGCAAGAGGCAATGTGAACTCTCCAAATGTTAGAAAGGATAACCAAATGGAGGAGGAAACAACTCTATGTAATTAGAATAGCTTCCTAAGGTCATATTGAATCCTAGGGCTTCAGGAATGTTGGCCCTTGACCAAGTTTTGAAATTACTTGGTCATATTTGACCTTTTTTGGGACTTCGTCAACCTATTGAAGATGGAGCACCAGACGAAGAAGAGATCACAGGATCTTGGCCCACTTTTGGGCCCCCTTTTTGGGACAATGTAATGGGAAAGGGATGTCGGCCCATGGGTTTACCCACATTTAGTCCCACTTTTGTAATGTATAAATAAACATCTAGGCATCTAGGAGAGAGGATTGTATCTATGTGATGTAAGCTAAGTGTTGATAGACTATGTAAGTGCTATGTGGATGACTGTAGAATATTTATAGATCTAACTGCAAGTTTATATAGAAGTTATATAAGGATTTGTGTTGTAAGCGCAAGGAAGAAGGATCTAGCGAGTTGCACAGATCTTATGTCCTATGCGAGGAAGGGTTTTTGGTGGCTTTGTGTCTGTAACTGATTGAAGACGATAATAGAGGAGAAGAGTTGGTGGACGTAGGCCCAGGGTAGGGGTGGACCACATAAATCTATGTGTTATGCTTTGTGCTTTGACTTGATGTGTTGTCCCTACTTTGCAATGTGACTAGATTCATGGTCGACCTCACAGGGAAGTGCACAGAGGGACCATAGATGAGCTGGGCACAGTACCTTGTTAATCAAATAGAGCTTGATTGTAGAGAAGGGAAATACCAAGGGTATGAGTTCCTCTTTAGTTGGCTCCTCATTCTGATCACTTTCATCACCTGGGAGCTACCAGAAGGTGCCATGTTCCCAGATATCGAACCCTTTGAACCACTGGCCGCGAAGTTCTATACTCTATGGTACTCCAACGACATGAACAAGAAGTGGCAGTCCAATGTCATCTTCCACGCCTATTACAACTAGTTGAAGATTGAAATTCAGACTACACCGAGCATCACTCTAAACACACTTTATAGGTTTATACCCTTAATCAAATTTAGTGTGGACCGCCACTTCACCTATATTACAATGCGCAATGATGAGAATAAACAATAGCTCCAATCATATTACAAGTTGACAGAAGATGACTTGGAGGAGATTAATAAGGAATGGTTAGTGGACCTCCTTGTTCTAGTGGACCCCACAGAGATGTCTAACGTGGATAGCCCTGAAACTATGCCGGACACACTTGGACCAAGCAAGATGAAGAAATATGACAAAGTGCATGATGTCCATAGCACATCAGTGAAGACCACTTCAATCTCACCTCAACAGGGAAATGATGGTGGAGAGCTAGGTGGCACATAAGTCAAGCAAAACAAAGGTGAAGTTACTCTGCCTAGAGAGAAGGAGGATCCATCCAAGAAAAGGAAGGTTACCCCAACAAATCCTTCATCCTGGAAGAAAGATAAAGCCACCAAGACTATGTTTAAGACTACCCTCAGCCCAAACGAATTTGACTTCTTAGTCACTGCATTGAATGACACTTCACTGGAGATCGAAGAAAAGTAAGCGAAGTAGGAGGAGGTATTTAGCCAAATTAAGGGTGAACTTCAAGAGGTGCAGCAAGCACTACAATCTAGCCACGCAGTTTCTATTGTGCCCTTGACAAGTGGAACATAAGAACCAGGAGATGAGCCAACCCAATTACACCAAATCATTGATAAAGTTGAAGCTTGCCTTCGATGAGCTCAAGAAGAGACAATGCAAGCCACCCAGGCTTTGGTGCAGGAATAGGAAGATATGATATAACAATGTAGTAATGAAAAATGAGAAAAAATAGCTCTTCAAGCAAAGTGGGAGGAAGAGAAATCAGTGCTACAGCAAGACAAGGAACAATTGCTCGCAGAGCAACTCAAAGTATAGGAACAGGTTCAAAAAGCACTTCTCTCTATGACAGTCATTGAAGTCCAAACAAAAGAACGAGTTCGACAACAGGTGGCACAACTGGAAGGCGTGATCCAACAACTTCAGCAGTGCATCATAGGCCTGGAACTTCACACTGTGCCTGAGACTCCTCAAGAAATACAAGATCTAAGAGAGGCAACTACCCATAGCGCAGTTGACCGATTAAAATCCTTTTCCTTGGACTACAAGAAACTGAGCTCTAGAATTTCTCAGATTTATGAAAACCTCATGGAAAATCTAGAGTTACAGGCATTAGAGTCGCAACTCCAACACACAAAGTAGTAGACAGACACATTACAAGAACAGTTGAAGGCCTTGTCACTTGTCAAAAGAATGGAGAGGTTTCCAGAGCAATGAATGACCCAACAACTGGTACACCCACTTCAGAGTAAAGTAATGCAAGTCTCTCAACGACTTCAACCAGTGTAAGAAAAGGCATGCCAACTATTCACCAAAGTTGAAAACCAAGGAGTAGAACTTGAACAAGTTGTGAGTGCAGCAGAACAATGCCTAGAGGGACCAGTCAATGATGCACTCATCCAAGAGTTCACTGGGTAAGAGGTAGTCACACTATAGCAAGTCGAAGTAGATTGAGCCAATATTGAGGCATTCAAGGAGGAATTTCTCAGACCAGAGTGACTCAGGATGAGTCACGGGTGAGTGTTGGGGGCCTATTGGTCCGTGGCCAAGTTTTGAAGTTACTTGGTCATATTTGACCATTTTTGGGACTTTGACATCCTGTTGAAGATGGAGCGCTAGATGAAGTAAATATCATGGGATCTTAGCCCACTTTTGGGTCCCCTTTTTGGGTTTTGGGACAATGGAATGGGAAAGGGATGTCGGCCCTTACATTTACCCACATTTAGGCCCACTTTTGTAATGTATAAATAAACATATAGGCATCTAGTAGAGAGGATGGTGTCTATGTGATGTAAGATAAGTGATAATAAACTATGTAAGTGCTCTGTGCATGACTGTAGAAGGTTTATAGAGCTAAGTTCAATTTAACATAGAATTTATAGAAGGCTTTGTGTTGTAAGCACAAGGAAGAAGGATTTAGCAAGTTGTGTAGATCTTTTATCCTATGCAAGGAAGGGTTTTTGGAAGCTTTGTACCTGTAACCGATTGAAGATGATAATAAAGGAGAAGATTTGGTGGTTATAGCCCCAGGGAGGAGGTGAACCATGAAAATCTGTGTGTTATTCTTTGTGCTTTGACTTGATGTGTTGTCCCTACTTTGCAAAGTGCCTTTGATATATCTATATAGATCTACTTATGCTTGGTGCTTCTTAGATATGTGTGAATGCTATATTTTGCATGCATAAATATGCTTAGTGTCGATCTACAGGATCTGACCTATTTTGTTGTTGTTAAGTGTTGAAATACCTTAGATCTAAGTAAATGTTGCGATGCTCTGTGCTATCTGCGAAGTATAATAAGGGTTGAATATTGATGAATGATTGATGCTAAGTGTTCTGTAAGCAATATAATAACAGATTTTTGTCCCAGCTAAGGTTGCAAACACCTAAGTCTTGCAACCCCCCCTGCCTCTACCTCAGGTGAGACTTCATCTGCTTTGTGGGTGTTGCCAAAAGGGCCAGTAGTTAGGGTTTTGTTGGTGTGTTGTTATAGTGTTGAACCCTGGGTCTGCCCCTATGCCAAAAAGGAACAAATGAAAGGATTTTCTTTGTCCAAGGGTGACTCATTGTGTTGTTAACAAAAAGAGAATGCTTTTCCCTTCCTCTGTTTGGGGTATATTTGATTTTTTTTTGTCTTTTTCAATAATTTTGGGAAGCTTTGAAAAATAATAAAAGAATGCTACATTACAAAGGAGGATCTAGTGTCACAGACATACTAGTTCCAAGCGCAAGGAACACACTGATGCTCAGAGAAAGGGGACACATGTAGGAAAAGTACACTCGAGAAAAATCCTTCATGGGTCAAGGTGTCAAGACATAGAGGCAAATTGCTACAAGTCTTGCATATAAGGCATGCTTCAAATGGTTAAGTTGAGAGAAACATGGACCCGACATTAGGCCAAAGACGCAGGGATGCAAATGCGATTAATAAGACATAATGATAACATCCTTCAATGTAATTTTAATGAGCCCAAAGAAGGTAAGCTCGACAGGTTTTCATTTTTAGAGAGTCTGAAAAAGTGTAAAAGGATACTCTACTGGGGTACCTTTTTCGAAGGTATTCTAGTCAGCTCAAAAAAGGGGTAAACTAGTACCAAACATATGTCTGTTCAAAATCATTTTAACAAGTGTGACAAAGACAATATCACTCAGCAATATTTTCATATTTAAGGAGTCTGAAAAGAGCTTAATTATGGACTTCGTAAGGGGTGTTCTTCTTGACCAATTTAATGAGTGTGAAGAAACAAGGTCACTTGGCAATCTTTTCAATTTTAGGGAGTCTGAAAAGAGCTTAAATATGGACTCCATGGGGGTTCCTCTTCTGTAAATTTAGTCCCTCAAGCCTGGAAAAGGGTTAAATATATACATGAGAATACTCTTCTAGAGAATTGAGGCTCCTAGAGTATACCTTTGTTCATACATTTGACCATACAGGCCGAAAAATAAGTAAACTACCACCAGACAGATGTGCCTTCGAATTTTAGTTTGGTGAGCGTGAAGGGAAACAAGATCGCTTGACAATCTTTTCATGTTTAGAGGGTTTGAAAAGGGCTTAAAAGAAGACCCGTTGTTTTTGGGAGTCCTGAGGGTGAGGTTAAAAGTGATAATGAATCATGCAAGTGAGGCTCAAACTCATAATTAGGAACAACTAACAAGGACTCCTGAGCCTATGATCATTAACGACAACATGGACACCAAAATGCAACCAAGATCTACCTAGGGCATCCATGTGAAGGTAGGCCTTATCACTAAATTACGACACTTCTAGAGTAGGAGTGAGGGTTTGGTGTTGCAATTTGATGGGATCGATCCTATGGAAAAGTGAAAAAGACAATGAGGTGCAAAAAGTGGAGGTGGAATCCTAACTTACATGCATAAAGTTGAAAAAATTATTTTTTACCAAAAGACCTTTAAAAATGACCCAACTCTCAAAAAATTTCCCAAATACCGAAAGTAACACTTATTGTAACATCCCCTAAGAAACTCAAGAACCATAGTAAATGATTTTCAAGATAGAAAAAATGACAAAAGGGTTCAAAAAATGACAAAAAGGGGCCAAAAAGTCTATAAATAGAATGTTGGCAGCTCATTATCACCATTGTAAATTGAGAATTGACCAAAAGTAAAAAAACACCCCTTTGCTGAAAGAGTTGATTTTGGGAGATTTAGTGGACGAAATGAACTTCCACTTGGACCAAGGAAGTAAAAACTAGCCTCTCTTGCATTTCCATTCTTCATTTTTTCATTTATTTTTGTTTTTTGGGGGGCACTAACCTTTAAAGAGGCCAGTACTACATGTATGCAAGTTGTCCAAGCACACCCCGTGTGTACATGCAGGCAGAAGATAATTTTCCTGCGTGCACACATGATTGTGACCAAGACAACCCATGTACACCCTCAAATAAGTGGAGAAACTGAAAAGGAAAATTTTAACTCTCCAAACTTTGGCATTTTGCAGGATGTATGTTCATTGGAGAGAGAGGGAGCATGAGGACATTAATTTTTGTCTTAGAGGACCCTGCTACTGTCGTTGTTTTATCAGAATGTGGGTCCAGTGTTCATTTATGAGGGAACAACCCAGGTTGTTTAATTCTTTGATAGATTACTGGCATCTTGACACAGAGGAATTCATGCTCAAGGAATAGTCATTGACCCCAACAACTTAATACATTTACTTCCTGACTGGTCTCTCGAGGAGAGGGGATCTAGTCAAATTGCATACCGTTTCCCCCTAGGCCTCACAACATTGAGGAGTTGATTGGACTCCATTGCGAGGCTGGTACTGAGAAAGAAGGTTCTTAGGTGCCTATACATAAAAACAACAATCTATCACTCAAAGTGATATTTCTACTCATTAGGCAGATCATTGGATCTATGTCTTTGCATCATGCTTCTCAGGCACATATGCATTATGCATTACAGTGCTTAAATGCATGGATTTTTGACTAGAGTACAACCATCTGGATTGCATGAAGAGACAACTAATAGAGTGTCAGATACGGGAGCATAGAAACTTCTAGTTTGGGACTATTTTGTGTTCTTTTTTCTTCAAGAGGGTACCCAGTCTTAGTCCTCGAGAGACTATACGACGGCATGAGGCATCTCTCCCAGTGCTATGCAGATGGGTGTCATTGTTGCTGTTACAGGGGGGAGGTAGGACCATCGAGGCCTTCAATGATAATTTTTTGACTGGTGGTCACGACAGATTTCGGCAATAGAGGACTAGCCCTATGCCAGGATCAATTTTTCTAGGGATCTTGACATGCCTGTACCTCCTAGAGTGGAGCCAGGAGAGATAGGTAAGTTTTCTCATCAAAGTTATCTAATTTTTTTGTATTTTATATATTTCATTTTTTTTGTATACTAGAGTATCTGACACTTATGTATCTATTATGTATAGATGTGGGACCGGTGCATCCAGTAGACTTCTCAAGGACGAGGTGGCGTCCTCGACCAGAGGCAGGAGAAGAAATAGTCATTGGACCACCAACAACATCGGTAGGGGGGCCTATAATAGAAGAGGCTAAGAGAGTATTGATATGGGTGGAGCAGAACCTCACCACGCTCACTCACACAGTCCCTATGGCGGAGATCGAGGATCTCCCACCGTTGATGCAACCTCAGGTAGTTTGGGTGCCACAGACCTGGGTCTAGCTCTTCCGACGTTTGGCAAATGTTGTTGTTCAGTATGGCAGGGCCCAAAAACCTCACCCTTAGCTAGGCTAGACTACTTACGTGCCAAGAGTAAATTTTGTATATTTTTGAGGGCATAAGGCCGATGACTCTTACTGGACATATTTTTTAGGAACTTGTTCCCACCCATGTACTCTAATATTTTTGATATATATATATATATATATTTTACATCTTTTTACGACTTATGGATTGCATCTATTTTACAAATGTATTTACATGTGCGTGTTTGTGCATTTTCTTACATGTGTGCATTATTCCAATCTAATACATTATTAGCTAGAGTATCTACGATTTGATCCAATCTCCTAGGAACATGGATATACGTAATGTAATCAAAGCTTTCTTCTAAGAGATGTACCCTAAGGAACCGTCGGTGTAGTGTACAATCGTAAACATGGTAAACCCCATTTAACTGGAACACAACCAACTGAGCATCTAAGTAGACCCAGAGGTGAGAGATACCATGTGACAAAGCATCACAAACAAACTCTAAAAATATGTTGTATTTGGCGACATTGTCTTTGGCGTCATCTAAACAAATACCTCCTAAAGATAACAATTGGCCCTGACGTGTGAAAATCACCCAAGCTATGGAAGCAAGCCTCTGAGTGTGCCAGATCACACCATCCACAAACCCAATGAACACCTTAGATTCATTTGACATCTGCTACAGTGAAAAATATGACATAAAAAATGACACGTCCATAAAACCAAAAAGACAAAAACTAAAAAGAAAATGTATAATACTATACATATATTACAAGAAGTCACCTAAGGTGACCCACATACAAGTAATAATTCTTGAGGTAGATCCCATTTTTAGGCTCCGCCAAATAATTTCCCTCAAATTCCACCAGACAATAAGTACCCTTCTTTAGAACCTCCATCACAATGAAAGGTCTGACCCACATGGGTTTGAAATTGCCTACCCCTAGGGGGTCCTTATCTTGGTCATAGACTAGGACAAGTTCACCTTCAGAGAAAACATGAGGACACATGGACCAATCATACTCACACATGAATTTTTGTTTTTGAACCTTGTTATCCAAGGCAGCATCTCGACGCTTCTCATAAAGCTCCTCAAGATATAATAAATGCTCTTCAAGAAGTGAAGTGTCTGGAAATAACTGTATTACCAACTTTAGAGACAGGATCTGGCACTCAATAGGAAATATTGCTTCCATCATGTAAACGAGTTGAAAAGGTGAGAAACCGGTTGCAGTCCTAACTGACATTCGGTAGGCCCATAGTGTCGAGTACAACATCAAATGCCAATTTGACCTAGCTGAATTGATCATTCATTGTAGAATAGTCTGAAGGGATTTATTCACAGCTTCCACTTGACCATTCACTTGTGGGTAGTAGGGTGATGAATGTTCTTTCCTCAACCCAATATTTGACGTTAACTCAAACATCATTTTGTTCTGAAAGTGACTGCCATGGTCAGTGACAATCTCTCTCGGGACATTGAACCTTTCTACTACCTGGTTAAACAAAGAGAAAGCTATTGTCTCACCATCATCTTTAAACATTGGCATAGCTTCGACCCACTTCGTGAAGTATTCTACTGCTACAATGATATAACAGTGCCCCTTTTTGGAAGGAGGGTTGCATGTAGCATAATCAATCCCCCACTTGGTGAAGGGACCAAATGTGATGATGGTAAAGATGGGAGCAGGGTGTGCCATCATCTTCCAAAAGAAGATCTGACATGGGTGGAACTTCTTGACCAATTCCAAAGAATCTTTGATTAATATTGGCCAAAAGTAACCGGCTCCTAGAAACTTTTGGGTTGTTTCCCACCTAGACAAATGACCACCACATGCTCCTATGTGGAAATCGTTAAGCATGATTTTATCTTTTTCATGAGTGAGACACCATCAAAGGATGCAATCTACACCTCGATGATACAAAGTGTCCTCGAGTATGATATAGTTCTTGGTCTGATGGCATATACAACAATGCTCATCAAAAGAAGCAGAGGTGGGGCACTTCAAATTCTGGAGATAGACTAGTATATATCCATACAAGGGGTCTGAAGAAACTATCAAAAACATGTCTCCTTTGATAGGTGACTCCTTGGATATAACATCACCTGATTCGACTGGAAGTTCCAAAATGAGTTCCGCAAAGACCAACAACTTTTGGAATTTGGCCGAGACAAAATCCAAGTTGAATTCTTGGAGGATAACTATCCATCTACTGATCTCTCTGCTAATTACACATCATGTCAACACGTATTGAAACTGATTCACAATGGAAATGATGGTGGTCTTGTGAAACAAGATATAATGATGGAACCGCTGGACAATATGAATGACTGCCAACACAAGTTTTTCGACGTGGGGATAATTGAGTTCTGGTCCAACCAGGCCTTGGTTGAGGTAATAGATAACATATTCTGAGAGAAAATCATCCTCCTGAGCCAAGACCATACTGATGGTTGACTCTGCAGTGGCCAAGTAAAATAAGAAATATTTATTATAATTGGGTGGCCGAAGCAGAGGGGTAGACGTGAGGGCACATTTCAAGACTTTGAAAGAGAGATGAGAGGCTTCGTCCCAATGAAAAGGAACCTACTTTAGTAAAATCATGAAACACTTTGTGATCTCGACAAAGTTTGTGATGAAACGTCATAAGAAGTTTGCTTTTCCCTGTAAACTCTAAAGCTGAGGAATTGTCCATGGGGCAGGAAACTGAACTATCACCTCAACCTTTATAATATCGACCATGATCCCTATTGTCGAAACTATGAAACCAAGAAGACGACCTGATGTAATGAAAAAAATGCATTTGTTTGGATTCAAGGAAATTTGGTAATAGAAACATCGCTCAAATATAAGTCAGAGGTGTGCTCGATGATCATCTCTCTTAAAATATCGTGATGTTAAATCATCAAGATAAGCCTCGTATACGTGTGTGAGGTCATGGAAAGAAAAAGACATGGCCCATTGAAAAGTATCTCCATCATTTTTCAGACCAAAATGCATCTTCCGATAAGAGAATGTACCCCACAAAAAATGAAAGCAGTTTTGTGTTGGTCTTCAGTTTTGATCTGTATATGATTGTATCCCAAAAAACCATCCATGAAAGAAAAGGCCTTGCAACTTGCATATTCACCAACTATCTAGTCAATAAATGGTGTGGGAAAATTATTCTTTGGACTTGCTTTCTTCAAATGATAGAAGTCCATACATACGTGAATCATAGAATTCTTTTTGTTGATTGTAACAAGATTTGACACCCATTGAGTCAATTGAACGGGGTAGATGAAACCAACTTTGAGTAGTTTCTCTACTTCAGCCTTAATAGTTGTTGCTTTCCTAGGATTAACTGGATGAAGCTTCTACCATACCGGCTTGGCATCAGGATATGTCATGATTTCATGTTCAACAATTCTTGGATATATGCCTGGCATTTCCTCGTAAGACCAGGAAAACACGTCACATAATTCTTTAAATAAATCTGTGTAGATTCGAACTCCTCAGGGAAGAAATCTTCTCTGACGAAGATATTCTCCACAACACCAGGGATTCTGGAGATATCAATAGGTATAATTTTAGCGATGGTTTACATACTTCCTTCAGTGTAAAAAGTGTTCATGGCCAAAGGATTGATACGACAAGCCCTATCTCCAGTCATAGTCAGAGTGAATTCTCCTACTTCAATTCCTCTTAACTCTGGGAGAAAATAAGATCTGTGATGGAGATCATCCCAGGGTTTGTTTGGACTACTCATTGCCTCAATAATCACCTCATCTGAGGGAAATACTAAGTCTAAATAATCAGTATTGGCGAGGGAACCTTGAGCCCAAATAGGCTCGAGAATCGAATCTAACTCCTGTGCAGGAGTCAGATCAGGGTCGACAAAATTTTTTTGGACTATAGAGTACACAACTTCTTTCACAGATAAAAGAATGGCCATGCCATGGTTCCCTGTCCCTTCAATTGTAGCTAATGGGGAATGAATATTCCATGGATCGTTAAAGTAAGTCATGCGAAATGATGAGATTTGAAATATTTCAGCCCCAGGTTGGTCAGGGACAACCGATATGTAATGGACATTACCAGTCAGAAGCAGGTAATCGAAAGTACCCATCAAAGGTGGTAAAAAACCAACCCCTACGTTGATGATGTCAAGATGAGGGTTATCAATCATTGGGATCGTGGATACCCCCAATGAAGGGTCAGGACAAGAGAAGGATAATTGATCAATGGACATGATCTAACCCTTGTGTGCAAACAACAAGACCCGAAAAAATGTCGTGACCACTGCTTGCATAGAATAGGTACAACTCCTTCCTAACAAGAGATTGTAGTTGAGAGATGTATCGACCACTTCAACCTTGACACACATAGTCTTCCCCCCTAACTACATGGGGAAAGAGGGGATGATTCCATGTGGTCGGAATGAATGACCATCGAAAGCAGTAAGAAGAGTAGGTGACAGAGACAAAACAAGTTGGCCAATGGCCTTCCAACATGCCAAAGACATCACACATGTTGAGGTTCCCTCATTAACCACCATGCGGAAAATGTTCCGAGTAAAAATTTTCGTGGTGTAAGCCACTACTATTTGAAATGCCACGTGGTAAGGAAGATGAGGTTTTAAGTCGATCGTATCAAGAATGATCATTCTCAGATTACAACTCTTAGAATATCCTAAGGAAACTAACAAAGCCTTTCTCTGGGAAGGGAAACTCTGGAGGACTTCCAAAGCAAACATCGTACAAGGGGTTTGTGACAAATCCTCCACCATAGAGTAATTATGGGCGGCCCTTGCATTTGGGTTGTGGGAATCTTTATTGAATGCACCTTTTTGGATGCGTGTCATTGTTTATCCCAACATATTATCAATTTGGAGAGGAAGAGATGGGTTTTTTACTTCTTTATGCTTTTCATAGGTGTTGGCGATGGAAGTCACTCTTGGATTGCTAACAGGAGAAGAGCCCGACGCCCATCCATTTTATGTCCCGGTTGTTCATAGATGGGTGATTGAATGGAGGGAAACTCAAAACAATAGCATTCCAACTCTGAAACCAGGATAGGTATGCATGAGAAAGTAAGGTCTTGCGTAAATTTTAGACAGTGAGATGTAGTAAAGGGTGAACAGATGGAAGACTTGTACAAGAGAAAAGTGGAGGTTTGTTATAAACAACAGGTTTCTAACAGACTGAGGAAGAAGATGTCCAAACGCAATATCATCTTACATTCGAACGCAAAGCCAGAGAATGGAATAATGAAACAATAAATATTTTATCATAACATAAATGCAATAATTCATGTGAATCAATCAATCACGAACTCTCTTAGCATAAGATGAAAATTAGATGGAGTAAGAAGAACTATCTGTCATAAAACAAGAAATCTCATATACAGATGCATAAGCTGAAAACTAGAATGGTTGCTAAAACATTACAGTAGGGAGCTTGCCTCAACCATCGATCATTACAAAATGGATAAAATGCCTACATATACTCCTCCCCATTTCACCCAGTAGAGGTGTCTCAGAACTTTCAATGGGTGACATCTCCTCAATCAAATATGTCCTTTGTTCCCCTATCATACGCCTCTTTAATTCAGCATGGCTCATGCCAGGGGGTAGATGAGCCCTTTGAATGTTGAATTGGCATGTCCAGGTTCCTCTGGTGAGTTGAAGACTCAACGTGGCCTTCCTGAAGAGAACCGGTACAGGGGACCCTCCCAGGTAGACTTTCAGCTGGGACCTCCATACTCTACAATAAATGAGTGATGCGAGGATTCACCCACCCTCTCTCTTCTTTATCTATTCTGAGCAGGTATCGGGATTCAGATCACGTAGAACTGGAGTCTGAAGAACACAGTGCCCCCCCTTCTGATACTTAGCTCAATGCTTCGGGGCCCGGGTGGCCAAATGACAAGCAAAATCTCCCCTCCTCCAATCTTATTCTCTTAAGACCCGGCGCCAGAACCATGGGCCTGATTCTGGGCACTATTGGAAATTCGGGGTTCAGGGTTCTGAAATGCATGAAACGAGGGGTGCCTACTCCCCAAAAACCTGATTTGTGATACGCTGATAGGCTTGCCACCTGTCCCAATGAGATCGTATAGTCGATATTCATTTTGGCCCATGGCGCTTCCCGCTGCTAAACCTTGAGCAACTGGTTAGCCCTGAAATCCTGATGGCCGTCGATCCAGATCTCAGCTACCGATGGCAAAACTTCACACTCTCGCTTGACTTGCTGCTAAAAATGGGATTCTCTCATGTTATGCTCGGGTGCTTCTCGTGCAAACTGCAGACCTGGGTATGCCTAATCCCGAGACAAGAAATATCGCTAACATTAGGCTCCATGGGGGATAGAGTCGTCCCTGCGATGCTCTAAGAACTCCTTCTGCAACTTCAGTGCCTTTCTATTGAGCTATGGAGTCACCTATTAAGCTGAAAACATGTAAAAAGAAAACACACAAAGGTAAAAAGGACAATATTTACAAACAAGGGAGCCATCTAAGGCTCAAATAAAACATTTTTTCAGAAAATGCCCATTCACTGGGATGTTGAAAACCTCTTCACCCTCCAGATCCTGCAACCCATAAGTGTTGTTGGAGAAAATCTCAGATATTTTTAAGGGGCCGATATAGAGGGTGTCGAACTTGTTGTCCTTGCCTTTATCCTATCTGGGTGCATCCCCCTTAAATACCAAATCCCCGATCTCGAACTCCTTTTTCCTGACCTTCCTGTCAAAAGCCTGTTTGATCTTCTGCTAATGACCATAAGCTGCATCCCTTACTTATTCTCTGATCTGCTGCACTTCCACTATCTGATGAATTCTTCTGATCATATGATACGGTTCTCCCTCGTAGTCTTGAAAGAACTTCGCCACAGGTAAGGTGAGCTGGGTAGGGAAAACTGCCTTTGTTCTGTAGACTAGTTGAAATGGCAAAGTGCCTAGAGACTTCTTCATTGTGACACGATCGACCCACAGAGCAGATTTTAACTTTGAATCCCAGGCTCTTTTGTTATCCTCTAACAATCTTTTGATGATCTTTATCAGGATTTTGTTAGAGGATTCCTCTAAACCATTGCCCTGGGGATAGTAGGGGGTGGAGTGAACTAGTGAGATCTGGAACTGTTCACAGAACTTAATTAGAGGCTCAGACCTAAAAGAAGCAACGTTATTGGTGACGATCCTACTCGGACAACCAAACCTGGCTATGATATCCTCCAGGAAGCTGATAATTACTTTGTGTGATACGCTTCTGGTGGGGACATCTTCTATCCATTTGGTGAAATAATCTGTTGCTGTCAGAATCCATCTGTGTTGACCACTTGAGGGAGGATGAATTTCTCCAATGAAGTCCAACCCCCACTACTAAAAAGGTGTTGGAGATACTATAGGCTTCAATGGCAACGAATTGAGCTATTTGCTTTCCTGAGAACTTTTGACATTTGGTGCAAGCTCTGATCTCCCTGCAAACATCGGGGAATAAGGTGGGCCAGTAATACCCAGCTCGGAGTATCTTGTGGGTTGTAGTCTCCAGAAATGATGACCTCCGCAAAGGCTGCTATGAAAATCAAATGTAACCTTCTGGGCTTCCTACGGGTCCAGGCATCTCAGAAATACCCCTAGAGGGTCTTTCCAGTACAAGGTTTGGTCGATGAGGCAATACCTGACCGCTTTGAGCTTTAGAGCCCTTTCTTTTCTTTTTCCCATTCCATTTGGGGGCTTCAACTCCTACAGAAAATAAAGAATGTCATGATACCATGCACATTCTACCAGCGATAAGCCATCTTGAGAGCATTGGCTGGGGCGATTCAGCTTGCTGAGATCCTAGGCGAGTATTGATGAAACTAACTCCCAAGGCTTCGTAGTTGGATTCAGCCAGTAGCTTGGATAAAACTTGCCCCGTAACCAACTTGGTGGGTTTTATCTCTAAGTCAAATTCCATAATTTTAGAGATCCATCGGCCTCTTTTCCTATCTACGTCGGGTTGCACAAGGATGTCCTTCACGGAAGCTGAAGGAACATATGTTGTTACTTTTGAATGCAGGACGTAGACTCTGAAAGATTTAATGGCTTTCACTAAGGCATAGTCTTGCTTCTCCATGATTTCATACCTACTCTCTGCGTCTCTTAACGCCCTGTTGAAGAAGGCGATGGGCTGCTCACACCCTTCCTCATTTTTCTACAATAAGACCACCGCCATTGTATCAAAAGAAGTAAAGGATAAAATTAGGAACTCTTTGGAATAGTCAGGACTGATTAACATAGGTGCCTCAGTCAATGCCCTTTTTATTTGGTCAAAAGAAGCCCTGGGATCAATGGTCCATTTCACTTCGTTTCCCTTCCTGAGCATGGCCATGATGTGTTTCACTAGCTCGGCGAAATTTGAGACAAACCTCCTTAGAAAATTAATTTTCCCCAAAAAGGCCTGAACCTCTTTTTTAGACCTGGGAAGTGACAAGGCTTGAATTGCCTCCACCCTGTTGGGATCAATTCTCACTCCCTCTGTTGATACTATATGTCCCAATAACTTCCCTTCCTTGATAGCAAACAAGGACTTCTTGGGATTCAAGGAAAGACCAAACCTCTAGCACTTTGAGAAAACTCTCCTTAAGTGGCAGCGGTGCTCCTTATCAGACCTGGAGAAGACCATGATGTCATCTAGGTAGATCACTACAAACTGGTCTTTTTCTCCAATGAAGGCTATATCCATGGCTCACTGAAATGTTTCTCCTGCATTCATTAGCCCGAATGGCATTTTGGAATCCATGAATGTGCCCCAAGGAGTGGTGAAGGTTGTCTTCTCCCTATCCTCAGGCATGACTGATATCTGGTTATAGCCAAAAAACCCATCGATCATGGATATCCTGGATGCACCAATTACTCTTTGTAGTATGTGTTCCATCTTAGGTAAGGGGTAATTTTCTTTCTTTGAGCTTTTGTTGAGATTCCTGAAATCAACACAGAGTCTGATTTCTCCACTCTTCTTCTTTACTGGGACCAAATTGGCCACCCATTCAAAATATCTCAAGGGGACAATAATTTGGGCATCTAACAATTTCTTCACTTCTTTCTCCATGACAGGTAGCAACATAGGATTTATCTGTCTCAGCTTCTTCCTAAACAGTTTAGCCTCTTCCTCTAGTGGGATCTTGTGCTCAATGACAGATGTGTCATAGGTCTTGAGATCTTCATACGTCCATGCAAACACATCAGCAAAATCTTTTAGCAACTCAGTATATTCCGCCCTTTGTTCACTAGTCAGGCTGCTTGATAACCTGACAAACTTGAGCTCTTCCTGCATGCCAATGTTGCATTCGGTTGTATCAACATCTTGATTCGAGACCTTTCCCTTTACTGCCACATCCTTCCCATCGAACAGTCTCTCTAAAGGTACTAGTACTCTTGGAATGTGATTGTTGGGTAGCTAAATGATCTGATGATTAGCAATTTTATTCAAAAACTCCTTAGGATGAGGGTCACCTTCCAGGTCGGGATCCTGGTCAATATGCAATGCAAAAAATTCGTTAACTCATTGGAGAAACCTTTCGAGTTCCGAATCATCCTCGAACACCTTCCAATGCTTGACATTGTCCAGCACCGAGGGCCTATATCTTATATCAACATCTTTTTTTACCATAGGTGGCAGAGGAAATTTGAGCAAACTAGATGAGATAGCTAAAGAATCGGCCAGAGTATTTTCTCCCCTCGGAATGAAAGAAATGTTAAAAGCCAAGAAAAAATTATCAATAATGTCCCATACTTCATTCCGATAATTTCTGAGCCGGGGATTATGGGCACGAATGAAAGAAATGTTAAAAGCCAAGAATAAATTATCAATAAGGTCAGCATCTCCAAATATTGCTATCTCTTCAATTCCCATTTCCTTTTCGGCCCTCATACCCAGAAAAAGAGCTTCATACTCTGCCATGTTGTTGGTGGCTTCGAATTCCATCTTGTATAACAGGGACATGAATTCTTGACAAGGTGGTACGAAAACCACTCCAGCGATAGTGCCTTTACTAGAAGAAGCTCCATTAAAAAACATCTTCCACATAGAGGAGCTTTGAGGGGAAATCGGATGATCAAGGCTGGGATGTTTTCTAATTAGTAAAGAGCTTTCAGGGGCATCGGTAAGCTGCAGAAAACTAGACCTCAAGTCAATGTCAAGTGCAAAGATGGGGTGATTGGTAGGGTCTGTTTCATCACTGACAATATAGGCTAGCTGAGATTCTCTGTATAATATCCTTTGCTCCCCTATGAAAACCGAAATGGTGGCATATGTGAGATCCATTTGTAGTGTCCCTCCAATATTTTTAATCCACAATCTAGACAATAGCATACCGAATTTGGGGGGAATGTCAGCTACCACAATATCCATGACCACACTTTTCATGGGCAGCTGAAACAGGGAAACCACTAGGTATTTGATAACTCCTAGGCACTACACTCTCTTTGAATCGAAAGAATATAAATCATGATAAGTTATTTTCACCTCGATTCCCAATTCTTCCATGACTATTTTTGGCATAAGGTTATGGGAAGCCCCTAAATCCATGAGGCAGTTATGTAGCACTTTATCATGTATGTTCAGGAATGTGTAGAAGGGGGGGGATGAGTCATCTCTGTATTCTACCATGGGGTCTAAGATGATGGATGGATTCTCATCTTGAAGGTTTACCGAGTCAGAGGGGGGTTGAGGGTACTCAGATTGTAGCAACTTGAAGAGGGATCTTTTAAAATATTTGTTTTTAACTAGCTCTGAGAGGGGGGCAGGGATCCTGATCTTTTGAATTTCATGTTCAAAATTAAACGATGGAATGGGCTTAGGAGCTTCCCTTACCTCGGTGACAGGTTCTTTGACTACTAGAAAAGCACTCTAAGCTCTCTTATCCTTAGTAATGGCTGCTGTAGATCTAGTAGGTCTTTCTGCTATGAGGGGCTGGTCTGGGCTGTTAAAGTCTCCTTCTTTCCTTCTTGACCTGAGATTATATCTATTAGAAGTGTGACCGGCCCTTTGCTCTTTCCCGAACTCATGAATTTAAGCGCTCATAAGGGATTCTTCATATGTGGACTGCGTCAAATGGGGGAAAGGGGGAGTGTCTTCAATCTAGTGAATCTCAGGGCCAAACGCATCTATCTCCTCTCTTTCCTCATGATCAACTAGGTTTTTTTGGAGGGGGGTTTGAACCCTTTGATCATATCTATCTTTTCCCCTTTGTTCCCTCAGGAAAACCTGAGGCATATTGTTTGTAGGTTGTCTGAAACCTCTATTATCAGTGTTTTGGGGATTTCGGTACATGGGCTTCCCCTTTAATTCCCACCTCTCCATCTTAGCAACAAGCGATTTTAGTACTCTAGTTGTCTCATCTGTCTGATGGGGCAGAGGAGAGGAACTGGATGAGGAAGTTTCATGCCTGTTCTTGGGTGTATTTCTATCACCTACGTTCCTGAGTCGGTTGACAGCCAATATGTTAGATTCTACCTCCACGGCCACATCCTACATGTGGGCCAGCGTAGCATCTCTTCTCTCCCTTAGCAGTAAGCAAAAATCAAGATCAAAAGTGCTGGAGTAAGTGATCTTTGTAGAGGCTTAGGAGGGTTTTATCTTAGCAGGGATTATGTTGTACATTTTATTAAATCTCTTGGAGAAGTCAGGGACAGACTCTCCTTCCTTTCTCTTCAATGACCCAAACTCTGTCATGTAATACATGAAATCTTTTTTATCTCCCCACTGTCCCAGAAAGGTACTATCTAAAGCTTCTATACCATCAATAGATCCAGGAGGCAGGGCCTTGAACCATTTTCTAACCTCTCCTTGGAGGCTATGGACAAAAATTCTCATCCATACGTCTGCATGCATGATCACATTATCATCCGTGAAAGTATAAAAGGCTACTAGGTGTTCTTCAGTAGCTATGTCCCCCTCACCTGTAAAATTGGGCAGCTGCTTTAGGTATCCTTCTAGTGGGAGGGCATTGAGAAGTTGTGGTAATACAAGAGGAGCATACCTAGCGGCTATAGTGGCCTCCATTGCGGTCATAGGGGGATTTGCTCCAGCCATATGGATATTATGTAAAGGGGAACTTGGAGGAGAAGGAACTCGAAACGTGGATACCAGGGATGAGATCCTAATGAGAATGGAAACAAGAGAGGATTTAAGGAGAAAGCTAATGAGCTCAAGTCAATAGGTGCTCATCCTTGTGCAGGAGTGGGGAAATTTTCTGTGGTCCTAGGCCTACACCAAGGTACATCTTTAGAGGAGAGGGGAGTGACAAGGATTTCTCCCTCCAATCCCAAACCAGGAGGGGAAAACTCAGCAAGAACACTCCCAAAATTCAGGAAACAGGAAACTTCTAAAGGAGGTCTATTAAGAAACTGAGGAGGAGAAAATGGATTTCTTACAAAAGGAGATGGCAGATTACCTGTTTCGACGGTGGAAGCTTCTTCTTCGGGGGCCTTTCCTTTCCTAAGAACCACCTCTGGATCAGGTTTAGGGGTAGCTAGAGGTAGTGGTGGATGAGACCGCGTGTGTATTCCTCTGAAAGCCACAATTGATAGAGTAGGTTCTCCCCAGCGGAGTCATCACAATGGAATCGATAGGTGCACAACAAAAATCTTGATAATTCCGATATCCGATGCACCTTCAGAATCAGTTAATCATTGTCATTCAAACCTAGGGAAAATATTCAACTTCGTCCCCGGCAACGACGCCAGAAATGTTGGCGATGGAAGTCACTCCTGG
>JZKD02S0118498.1:116015-171354 GCA_000966675.3 Picea glauca | reverse complement strand
CTGTTTCGACGGTGGAAGCTTCTTCTTCGGGGGCCTTTCCTTTCCTAAGAACCACCTCTGGATCAGTTTCAGGTGTAGCTAGGGGCAGTTGTGGATGAGACCGCGTGTGTATTCCTCTGAAAGCCACAATTGATAGAGTAGGTTCTCCCCAGCGGAGTCATCACAATGGAATCGATAGGTGCACAACAAAAATCTTGATAATTCTGATATCCGATGCACCTTCAGAATCAGTTAATCATTGTCATTCAAACCTAGGGAAAATATTCAACTTCGTCCCCGGCAACGACGCCAGAAATGTTGGCGATGGAAGTCACTCCTGGATTGCTAGCAGGAGCAGAGCCCGACGCCCATCAATTTTATGTCTCGGTTGTTCATAGATGGGTGATCAAATGGAGGCAAACTCGAAACAATAGCATTCCAATTCTGAAACTAGGCCAGGTATGCATGAGCAGGTAAGGTCTTGCGTAAATTTCAGACAGTGAGATGTAGTAAAGGGTGAACATACGGAATACTTGTACAAGAGAAAAGTGGAGGTCTATTATATACAATAGGTTTCTAACAGACTGAGGAAGAAGACGTCCAAACGCAATATCATCTTACATTCAAACGCAAATCCAAAGAATACAATAATGAAACAATAAATCTTTTATCATAACATAACTGCAATAATTCACGTGAATCAGTCAATCACGAACTCTCTTAGAATAAGATGAAAATTAGACGGAGTAAGAAGAGTTGTCTATCATAAAACAAGAAATCTCATATACAGATGCATATGCTGAAAACTAGAATGGCTGCTAAAACATTACAGTAGGGATCTTGGCTCAGCCATCAATCATTACAAAACAACTAAAATGCCTACATATACTCCTCCCCCTTTCACCCAATAGAGGCGTCTCAAAACTTTCAATGGGTGATGTCTCCTCAATCAAATCTGTCCTTTGTTCCCCTATCATACACTTTAATTCAGCATGGCTCATGCCAGGGGGTAGCTAAGCCCTTTGAATGTTGAATTGGCATGTGGAGGTTCCTCTAGCAAGTTGAAGACTCGGCGTGGCCTTCTTGAAGAGAATCGGTACATGGGACCCTCCCGAGTAGACTTTCAGCCAGGACCTCCATACTCTACAATAAATTAGTGATGCGAGGCTTCACCCACCCTCTCTCTTCTTTATCTATTCCAAGATGGTATCGGGATTCAGATCACGTAGAACTGGATTCTGAAGAACACAGTGCCCCCCCTTCTGAGACTTAGCTCAATGCTTCGGGGCCCGAGTGGCCAAATGACAAACATAAGCTCCCCTCCTCCAGGCTTATTCTTTTAATACCTAGTGCCAGAACCATGGGCCTGATCCTGGGTGCTATCGGAAATTCAGGGTTCAGGGTTCTGAAATGCATGAAACAAGGGGTGCTTGCTCCCCGAAAACTCGATTCACGATACACCGACAGGATTTCCACCTGTCCCAATGAGATCGAATGGTCGAGATTCGTTTTGGCCCATGGCGCTTCCCGCTGCTAAACCTTGGGCAACTGGTTAGCCCCAAAATCCCAACGGTCGTCCATCCAGATCTCGACCGCTGATGGAAAAACTTTGCCTGCTCACTTGACTTGCTACTAAAAAAGAGATTCTCTCGTGTTATGCTTGGGCACTTTCCATGCAAATTGTAGACCTGGGTACGCCTAATCCCGAGACAAGAAATATCGCTAACAATAGGTGTTTGGCATTCCATAGTCATTTGTCCTAGTTGTTATGTCAATGCTACCTTTCATCATGTACACATTCGTGGATGAAGGATTACTTGCAGATGAAAGGGGTCCCTGACTGCCCCCTTCCATGCTTGAATAGGATTGAGTTAAATTTTTCCCATGTGGAAATGGATTTGTTAACACGAAAGGCTGTTGTTGTGCTAATAAATTTTGGGCCTATGCAAGCCGAGGCCACTGGTGAGTCGAGTGGTCTTTCGTGCAAAGATTGCATGGATACTTCAACTTCTTATTTTCTGTGTTTCCCCCACCAACATTATTGGTAGGTTTCTTATCCCCATTACCCTTCTTTTGATGTTTCTTCTTTCTATCAAGTTGTTGAGTGGCCTTCAGGTTTTTCAATTACACACTGTGTACATCTGACGTTTGAGTAGGGGGAGCAGCTGAACCAGTGGTCTGGCTAGCTGCTATCTGTTGTATTGCCAATTGTTATAATTTCTTCGACAGCTGATCAACAAGCTTCGTTTATGCTGAACAAACAATAACATTGGCATGTGGTCCAAATCTATGTCTGGTCTTGTCAAGTATCGATCGTGATGCATCTAGCAAAACTTCATAAAGTAAACCAAACTAAGAGTAAATCAACTCTAGCTATTGAGCTCTCATTATCGCTTCTTCTTTTTAAAATACCCCTAAGGTTGCGATGTCTTTAGATAAATGCGGTACCAAAGTCTTAAGGAACCACTCAAGTAGGAATGTTGGTGGGACTGGCACTTTTATCAAAATCTTCCATTGTCTCCATTATCAGATGTGATATGAGATATGGTCCTCTTTTGTCTGCTCAAAGTTGGCTAGAAATTCGGTCCTAGCGTCCTATCTCACAGGTAATTGGAAATGGTTTAAGAAATCCATTGCCAATTCACTGAAGGAAGAGTATCTTGAGCGGTCGAGATCAATGTACCATTTCACAACACTCCTGATGAGAGTGCGTTGAAACAAACGTAACTAGATGGAGTCGTCTCTCAAACAGTTGGAAAAGCACCATAAATGGAAGGTAGTCACATGATCACCCGGATCTTCGTTAGGATTAGACTCAAACATTGGAATGTTCAAAGACAACTTGGTTGGCATAGGGGGCCAATGTGGATCATGACAGATGGGGTCTTTTAATAACCTTTTTAAGTCTGGCAAGTGTAGAGTTACCAGAAATGGTAATTTGGGTTGTTGATTATAACCAAAAAAAAGGGATCCTGGAGTTTGGTTGGCACCAGGTTTCCAGGAAACGTTAAGTTGCTATCCAGGGTTCTTGTAATAACCATGGTTGTGACCAATGTATAGATTTTGTGCTTGTTGAGATGTCATCGACTGACTCCCATAATAGGACATAAAGGGCTGGGCTTGTGTCGCATTCCAAGGATTTTGGGAAGGGTTTCCCCCTACCGATGTGATGGGAATAGTTGTTGAGCCTTTCTCAGGGTTCCATTGGCTATGGAAGGGGTTGCCCCCAGTCAACATGCCTGACAAGGGAACTGATCCCTCCCATGGATTCCAAAGTCCTTGTGAGGAAGGAATTCCTAAGTTTTCCCTCCGTGCAGGAATACTACCCTGCATAGGATTTTGTTGTCTATAACCAAGGTTGGCCCCGACCGAGATGACAACTGACAAGAATGTGTTGTTACCAAAAACATCGAAAAAAGAGAACAGTTTCGAACCTACCGGCATGCTATAAAAAGGAATTCCTTGACTACCTAATCCAAACAAACTATAGTTTTCGTTTTTCCCAGCGGAGTGCTGGTGAGCACCACCGAGCAAAGGGGACGAAGGACCTATATGACCCCCTCCATAAGGGAAAGTGTTATAGGGAGATGAATTTTCCCCCATGGATCCTTGCAGAGGAGTGTTAAAGATCCCTGCCCCCAGACCTAAAGTTTGTAGAGTGGAGTAGGAAAGGACAGAGTTTGTATCGAACCTAGGCATCCCATATGAGAATGGAGGGCCTATCACACTTTAGGTGAAAGGAGTAGTGATCGCCACCATAGAAAGAATAAGACTATTTCCTGAGGTAGAGGCGGTTGAGCCCATGGTGGTTCGGACCAAAGACGGTTGGTTAGGAGGCAGAAAACCCCCTGTGGTTATAGCCTTAGAGGGAGTATGATAATTCCCTCAAGAAGTAGAAGCATTTTTCTCCATCGCTTCTTGTGACACTACCTGACACTCATAAGGTTTAACCTATACGACAGTGGGTGTTGATAGATTAGTGATCAGAGGGTTATATGGACCAAGAGCTTCCACTCCGAGGTCGGAAATAGTTGGTTTCCCCAAAATCAAATTTTCTCCTCTCGAATATAGGCTGGGCTTAGTTTCTTGTGGCTTGATCACCTCAAAAGACCCTTTTTGGTCTAGTCTTCTCCTTAGCAGTGGTGGGGGTGGCTCTAGATTAACTGGTGGCAGGCCAAGAAGCCTTCGCAACCAGAGGAGATCCTGATCCTCCACAGTGTGAGAATATCAATGAAACACTATGGCTTTCTATTAACATTTTAAGGACCATCACACACTAGAAAAATCTCCTATGAGATAAGACAAGCAAATCACTAGCTAGTTGGAAGAACAGTTACACCAACCAACACTAGAGAAAATTACCGATGCAAGTACAACTCAAATACAAAAGCACCCTCCAGGTATACTCTGCAAAGTGTGGCCCCATGTCTTCCCTAGGTATCATGGTATACCCACACAGTCACCTGTGTAAGTCACTAAGATAAAAGCAACTAGGTTTTCAGCGCATGAACAGTCACCAGGCGGGTACATTCGATAGTCAGGTGGACCGCAATGAGTAGTGTATCAAGCCAAAAATATATCAAGGGTATCAAAAGAAAGTGTTCCAGAATACCAATGAGAAACTTGAATGGATTCGAGACCCACGAAACTCCGTGGAAAATGCGATCAACGAAATCCCAAGATAAGCCCTCTATATGTGTTCCCCACTACGCTTGGTCCAGCTTTGGAGGGCTTATCTTCGCTACCTTTCCTTACGTGACCTCGTGTTTAGCCCCTGTGTTAGAGGGGGGTCCTGGATAACTTTCATAGTTACTGGATTTTCAAGCACTCCCTCGCTCAGACTCTTATGTTTTTTTTTGTAGCCTTGAGGAGTTTCCTCTACAATCCTAAATCAAGGCTCTAGCCTAGACTAAATTGATGGACCCTTCAAGCAAAAATTCTAATAACTTTTAATTAAGAATTAATTTTAATGGTTGTATTAAGTCAAAAGGAATGGAAGTGAAACCAATGATGTTATTTAAGAGACGAAAGAGAAGAGCATATGATGAAACTGAAAACAAACTACTCCTTTTTTACAAATAAAGACTTGCCAAATTAAAACTCTTTCACCAAAATTTTCGTAATTACTTTTCTCAGATATTTGAAAATAAAAAATTAAAACAAGATTTTGCTCGACTATGAGCTACTTAATGTCCTAAGCATTCAATTAAAGAACTTAAGAAAACATTATTTTTCCTTGGTAAATGAAACAACTAACCTAAACTACTTTACCAAACAAAGAAATGAAAGATTTGTTTTTATTCTTTTATGCTTCAAAACAAGAAATTTGAAAATGAATTCTTTTCTTTTCTTCTAAAGAAAAAAGGGGAAAAATGACGATAAGTCAAGACCAAGAAATGAATTCAGGCACAAACGCAAATCATAGGGAGTCACTAACAATACCAAACAGGCAGATCAAAGCAAACTCACAAACTTGTCTAAAAACCCTATCAAAGAAAACACAAGAAATATTTTGATGAAAATAAAGCTATGTTGAGGTCAGACCTAGGCTACAGAATGCTATAACAGAGACCAAGGCTAGACCAATAAAACCCCTGAGAAGTGTGACTTCTTATAGGGAAGAGGATGCCTGCCTCTTCTAAGAAAAAATTTCTCAACATAGGCACGCTACTGACACTTCAGCAGCCAGCGTATGTACATGGGATGTCCAAAGGAAAGGCATGTATGCATGCGTGTAGGCCTACTACAGGCTACGTACACCTCTATAACTTCTCAAAATGATGAAAACCAATAGTCAAGCACAATGCAGGGAGTACTGGTATGGAAGACCAACATCCCTTAAAGACACAGAGGCTTACATAAACTCAAAAATAGTGAGTAAACTGATTCAAAAATACCCAAAGAAATATCCCCAAAAACCCTAGAGGATTCCTTAGTACATTCGTCAATTCTTCTATAGCGGGAAAAAACCTCTATGGAATACACCAGGGTTCTAAAATGTAGGCAAAGATAACCATCTAAAGTCTCCTAATTTTTATCAACTATCCTGACATTATCCCACAATCATACATAAAATACAAAGTACAGGGATCTGATAGGCATACCTTAAACTCTGTGTCCGATGTCAATCCCTTTGTGCTCAGCTGTTTCCTGACTACAAGTCTCCTCCCAAGGCTGACCTGCATTCACCAAAAGATAAACAAGAAACTACAAGAATGCATTCTATGTATGGATCAGTGGGTTAGACATCATAACCAAGAAATGTAAACAAATCATAAATATTTAAGACATCATTTGGCAGGACGGAAAAAGTACTTCTTTATATTAATCTCACAAAATTCGTTTACAACATGAGACCGACACTTCTCCTTGAACTTGGTCCTGGGATCCTCTTCACCATGCACCAACTTCTTCCATGCGTTCTTCTCCTCTTCAATTCTCTCTAGGGAAATGCAAAGGATTTGCAAAGGAGGAAGATGTCATTCTGGCTCAAACTCACAATGTGGTTACAAAATATTGGGGCAACGAGGGAATACTGAAATGGGAAGACTTTTTATGCTCTCGTTATTCTTCTTGTAATGGGGCCCCAACACCTTCTTTCATAGGAAAAAAGAGATAGTAATGGTTGGGGTGACAGGGTATGGGCGGTCAAACGGTTAAGTAATGGACCAGAAACCCGTATCCATATTCAATTTTCATTTTTCATGACTTTTTGTGAGTGTACACGAGTTGTGGTAGTGCGGAAAGCATGTGTATGTGGGCAGTAGTGGTGTAGGGTGTGCACACCTTCAAACAAATAGTTTTTAGAAGAGTTGTTCAATGATGTCTTGGCAAAGATATCAAGTAATATGGCCTAATGCCAGGTATGCATGTTTGGTGCAGTTTAGGTTTATAATACCTTGATGAATATTGCATTGTTATGTAATTAGGGTTTTTACCTGCGATGTGAATAAGTGTCTAAGACTAACGAATGTTAATTTCTAATTTCTCTGTTAAGTATTGTGATCATAGATTTGTGTCCTAGCTAGGTTGTAGACACTTGGGTCCTACAACCCCCTGCCTCTACCTTGGGTGATACTTCATCTGCTTCGCAGGTGTTGTCGAAAGGGCTGGTAGTTAGGGTTTTGTTGGTGTGTTGTTAGAGTTGAACCTGGGGTCTGCCCCTATGCCAACATGAGGTTGTGAAACTGATGATGTTATGACTGAGAAAGTAATATAAATGAATATGAATAAAATGCAAAGTCCTAACTTCAATTCCCAATAAATGATAAGATTTTCTAAATGAAACTTTCAATTCAATTTTACAATTTCAAATAAGATGTAATCTTTCTATAGATGTACTAATATCAATGAAAAGAACCCAAAATATCAAATGCTAACAATGCAAAATGTATATTTTTTGTATTTTCAATATAAAAGAATGAAAATGCAAGGACTAAATGACAACTTGATATAAAGACTCTACTGTATGTAAACATAGATAAACCAAGTATAATATCAAGGAGAAAACACCCAACCCAGGTTGTAAGGAAAATCAATGAAAATGATGATGAGAGAGAAAAAACTGCCTGAAAATTCAACCAAAGAAAGGTTTCCTATCACTCTATGGGCACTTAACAGTCATAACAGAGACCTAAGAAGACTCAGCAACCATAAAAAATTACACAACAAACATAAAAATCAGTAATTAATCAAACAAGGATGATGCACACAACTTTTCAGGAGAGAACCACATATATACGCTTCCTACAGAATGAGAACTCGCGTATGTATACGATTGTCAGGAAAAAATCCGGTATATGTATTGAAACATTGCCAGGTTAATGATAAGGACAAGAAACTCAGACTCAAAATGACCAGAGGTTGTCAAAAAATCAGAAGACAAGAAACTCAAGATAAATGAGAGAAATCAAAGGACAAAAACACTCGAAACCTCGAAAAGAAGATTCAATCCCCATTATGGTCGCCAATTTTGTTACGAGGAAAATCACTCTATGGAGTGGGGTAAACCACAACATACAGAAATGACTGCAGAAATAAAATCCAATCTCAAGTATGCTATATAAAAAAATATGATCTCAAGTATGTTGTATAAAAAAATATGATAACAAGGAAATATAAAGAGCCTACCTCATCTATACATTCGATGAAGTCCACCGTTGAGCACTTGACTCAAAGAAATACTCCTGCAACTTGTCCTCAACAACCAAGATACACAAGCATATGGTGATAATATATAAAGTTACCACATATAATATCATAATTCATCAATATTCATAAAAAATACTCCCATGGAATAACAATTCATATATTTTCAAGACATGAATTGGATGAGAAAAGAGTATTTCTATTAAAATGTAATCAACAGAAGTGTATGAATGACAAAAATTTTTGTCAGTGCATTCAGAACTGACACACTAAGTCCCTTCTAGTTGGGCCTCGACCACTTCAATCCTCCATCAAAGGAAATATAATATAAGGAGACAATGAGGTTCTCCATCAAATAGGGAAGAGCTTGGGGGATAAACAATGTGTTTAGACTTAAAAGGACAAAGGGATGCAGACTCAATATCAAGTGAATAATTTCTCTAGAGTAACTTTTCTCTCAAAGTTGAATTCTTCTCCTCTTCTCCATTGCTTGGATAAGGCCCATTTATATCCTTCAAATGGAACTAAAGGGTGAAGTTACAATGTTTCCAATATATGGAAGGTCAAGGATCATGGATCCCATGACATGACATGGAAACCCAACACCATTTTTTAATTTTTAGCATAAAATCTGATGTACGGGAGTTGTAATGGTGCAACCTACATATATGCATGTTGTATAGATGTTAGGGAGCGTATGTGTGTAAAAATAAGTTTTTAATCTCTAGGAACTAAAAAAGGGGACTTCAATTCTGCATAGGGACACATAAAATTCCTTCTGAGCAAATTACGTTGGATGAGGCAAATATTGCTATAACACCAACCAGGATCTTCTTCCCCTTCAATGTCTTCAATGAATGATAGGTTTCTCATCTTCAAGGAGGTGTGTTTCCTACAAGAAAAAAACTTATGTTAGTTCTATGTCTATCATAGAATGTTCAAAGAAAAGTATTTATCATCAAGACCAAATACCTATGAAAGACAAATTTTTCTGGTTCAATACTTACTAGTGCCTAGATTTACAGAAAGCCCAATAAAGTTTATCTTCGAGTGAAACGCCTAGTTACTAGAGAATTATTCACAACAATAAGGTATCAACTTCTCTATGAAAACAATGATAATCTACTCAAACCACATCAAATTCAAATTGTGTGTTTCCATCAGTCCCATCTAGATTTACCATGGCCGAGTACCACAAAATCCTTACAGATCTTTGGGAATTAACTGTGTTGTCAGCACCATTTGGAGTTAATGCACTATGTAAATAGGAAAAATGAATGGACGTTAAGTTGGCTCATCAGTGATTTCAAAAAGTGATCGGTTGGCATGTATGATTGACAATATCGGGGATTGGGTTACACTCCTATTCTATGGTTTGAATGACGATCATTGATGTCTAGTCGTTGATGCTGATGTGGTGGAGTTATATGCTTCCATAACTTTTATAGTGGTTTTTTGATGTATTGATGTGGAATGCTCATTATGTCATTTGAATTTTGGGGCTCCTGTCAACTGACATGGCTAATTCATATAGGTCAAAATTATGAAAGGAGTGTCATGTGGATGGCCTATGATGTAGCAAATTATTTCATTAAGCAGTCATCAGTGGAAGTGCTAGCATGTATAAATGATTGGTCTTTGATTTTGTTTCATCGATGCCAATAAGCCATTGGTGATCAGTGAGTTGAACATTTACATGTTAAAAGCATAGTTCATGATCTTGGTCTACCAATGTTAGTGGGATACTCGTGATCGATGATTGAACTCATGGGTCCTGTTGTAACTACACTTATAAATTCACTGACAACCAATGTAACATCGATGTCGACGATTTCCAACTTCTTTCTCTTGAATTTTCTCGTCAACACAATTAGTGTCTAGATGGTCAATGTGAATGATTCATGGTGACATGGAGCCTTACATGGCTTGATCATTGTGACGTAGCAGTCATGAATTGACACCTGGCTTGGTGACTTGGCTTACACGGGTAACGTATAAAGTGTCTTTTTATGTATTTAATGATGTACTAATGTTGATGTGGCTAACAAAGTGGCGATACAAGTGCCTATGTTGTGAATGATGAGGTGAGGTGATGTGTCACATACCTGTGTGGCTCTATGATGTGTTTTCCTAAGGTGAAAATCACCCTAAAACTTGACGGTTGGGATGACCTCCTGAGTTGCTCGGACAACCATGATATCAAGGAAAACTTGTTGGCATCATCACTTAGATTGTTCTCAATATATTTTTCTATGTGCACTACTGGGCATCGATGACCGATGTAACATTAGTGTCTATGGATGACCCTACACTATTTATCAGCACACAATTTTTCATTGGCATGATTGATACCCAACGTTTATCAATGTCAATGTTTTAAAGGGGGAATTGTCTTATTTAAAACATATATATGTTGGTGCAACCGATGCCCGACATTCAATGGCATCCAATCTCTTAGGAGGTGGCCATTAGACATTGGAAAATATCAATTTTGACAGGAAATTTGAGAGTTTAAAAATGCAAGTGTCAAAAACCTTCCTTTTTTAGTGTCCAAACTATATAGAATTCTCTTCATTCTAGTGATAATTCATACCAATATCGAGACTTGTCTAATAAAATAGAAACAAAATAAACAAACCCAAAAACTTGTCATGGTTATTTGAAAATCAAAGCATATGGGTGAAATTAAAAGAAAGTGGTGTTATCACATAAGGTTGTCAAGAGTCATATGGGTCTATTGTGAATACATAAGTCTGTATCCTTTTCCTGTATTTCCCTCTTTCACAGGCCATGTCTTAAAGTTTTCCCTTCTACTAGTAAAGTCAGTTTCGTTGGCCCCTTTTTATTTAAAAGACCCAGTTTTCCTTGATGTTTTACCTGAAAAAGTCTCGGGCCAAAGCCTTTCTATTTTCCTCTAAAGATGAACACCCATCTTCTTTTGTTTCAACCACTCATAATGTTGTTTTCCCAAGCCCCTATCTAGTCATCCAAGTCTTTGTTTACACAGGCTGCAGCCGCAAGCTCAAAGCGCGACACTTAGAGTGGTTTGTTCTGAACCTGAATCAAGCAAAAAGGCAGGTTCAGCTTTCAACGAAGGGAATTCCATGTGGAGTTCATATTAGCAGCTCGTGGGCATTCAAAATCTTAAATTTGCGAGAAGTATAGTGTCGAAGAAAAAGGATTGAAGTGAATCTAAGTCATTGATCAGCAAGAGCCACGTGTCAATAGATCGACAGCTCCGAGTAAAAGCGCATGGAAGAGTAAGTGAGATTTGATCTTTTGTTTTCCTAGAGAATGAAGACCCAAAGTGGATCTCAATCGTCCAAATCCAGAATGCCACACGTCATCAGATCTGTCACTCCAGGAGTTTTACTTTAGGAGTTTTAAAATGAGAAAAACGTCGAAGTACCGAAGGTCCCGAAGTCCAAAATCGATAGGAGTTGTTCGATTTGTAAGGATGCGTGGCACCAGATCTAAGAATTTGTGGTTTCATGAATCAGAGGTTTTAGCATGGAGAATGGCATAATTTTGTGAAGGACAAAATCCTGAAGCGCCTTTGGATATGAGCACCAAGTTATGGCCTGAGGTCACATGTAGGATGGAGCGATGCAGAGAAGTTGCGCCAAAGGCTGAAAACACCCATATTTGGTCACAGATAAAGATCTTCTTGTCTGCGAGGCATCGAGATTGACTTGAAGAAGTCATGGGCACCGCCTAGAACATTCATGGGTGTCAAGCCTCGTCCTAATCCTGATGAAGGTAGTTATTGAAAATGGGGGCAATGGTTGAGACCTCGTCTCACCCCATAAATGTAATGTGTGGAGAGAAGGGTCATGGGGGTCGATTGTCAATATGAAGTTTCCTGAGGGACCGATTTTCCTACAAAACATATAACTAAGTCGAGCTTGTGTATGACATGAGAAGTCCTATACAGTCTGACAGAGAAGGCACTAACTGAAATCTTTAAATACAGAGGTCTGATCATGCTCCTGATGGTTGCATCATTTCTAAGTATATATAGGATGTTTTAGTATTTTTTTAAGGGTCGAATGGTTGAGCTAGGCTCCCTTCTATTGTAATATTTTGATGAAGAACACTGGTTCTCCAATTATGTATTTGTTTTTGAGACATATTGGTTAATCTAAATCATCTTTCTTGTCCCATATTATTTTCCTCTGATACTGAGGGAGTTCATGAATGATTGATTCAAATGAATTGTTGTAACTGTATTATGATGAATGTTTGATTATAGTGTTGTTATAGTTTCTTTCAGTTTCTTTCAGATTTGAATTCAAGAGGATATTGTGTTTAAGTTTTTCCTCCTTAGACTGCTGGAAGACTTGATGTCCACGATAGACCTCTACACTCTCCTCACCAAATTCTTCCCTCTATTCACGCTTACTCCAACTTACTGACTAAAGGTGATTCCAGACCTCAATTCCTTATGCATGCTAGTCCAGATTTCCGAGTTAGAACATTATTATCATTGAGTCTTATCCATTTGACCTCTTAAAACTCATTTTCATTTACTGTATAAAATGATGGGTACTGGGATTACCTTCTATGAAATCTGAAGGTGACTACTAGTGCTAAAATTTATGGCACCGTTGTCGGGGAACGAATTGAAGACATTTCCCTAGGATAGAACGACAAAGAGGTTATGATTCTGAAGGTGCATCAGATATTAGAACCATTGAAGATTGCAGTTTGCACATAGAGACTCCACAATCAAAGACTCCACTGGGGAGCACCCTGTTGACAGAAAGATGACCATACCTAAGGGGAAGACCAGGTATGAGTTTATGATATCTCTTCATGAAATTCTATTTTTCTTTATCAGCTCATTTGTCTCTTTCCCTTTACATATAAAAAGGATTATCCTTTGTTTTGTCTATTCAGATGATAATAAGCCTTCCTTTATTTATCCATCCTTGGAAGAAGAAAACATTCCATCTTCCTGTGTTGTAGATGTTGATATTGTGTCTTCTCCTCAGCCTATTCATAAAAGTGATATTTGTATTGGATTTCCTTGTGAAATTAATCACCCTTGTATCCTTGAGGGGGTTGAAAATGATTCAAAGCCTTCTCAGATCTCAATTCCTTCCATTATTACTGTTGAGCCTGTCCATCTTCTTGTTAAACCTCATATTCATCCCACCAGTTTTCAAGCTAATATTAGAGACAAGATGTTTAAACCTTTAAGGCTGTCACTTTACCTTCATCCTTATCCTCTTTATTCCTTTGAGTATCTTCCTCGTTTTTTTGGGGAGTGTTGTAGGAAAATATCCCTGCGGACAAGTAGATCACCTCTAAGGCTTGACCTTAACCCTAGACAGAAAAATGCTTAACGTGGACACTGAATTCCTTTCAAATATATCTAAACTAATGCATGAGAAGGAAGGATAATAGAAGTACCTTTTAATCGACGTTTGTCCCTGCACGCTCCGAGTTGCACTCTAGTCCTTTGCTCCTCGCTGAGTTATGTGGACAAAATAAGATACGACCGCTTCCTACTCTACTGACATTAGCTTGAAAACAAATCTATCAATAAATGACAAGTTCATGTAACATTAGACACAAACTAGAAAGAAACAGGCCAAGCGTGTCATATTAATGAGAATAACGACAGCAGTACTTACAATCATAGATGCGAATGCGACAGCTTCGTCAAGTCCTCTTCGTCTAACCCTTGCCTGAAAGATCCACAACCTGGATAACAACAGCTTCACTGATCACTCTCTTTTGGATGACTGTGAGTTTCCTCCAAGATCATAAGTTTCTTATGTTCAGTTCTTCCCCCTTTCCACCATCATAGAGCTTGCTTATATAGGTTGGGAGGAGTCTAACCTCTTGAGTCATGTTTAGAACCAGTTGGGAACCATCTCCTTGGATCAGGGATCTTTTGATAAAACCAAGAATTCGAGCACAACTGCTTCCTAATCTCGAATTATTCTCTCCTTATTCTCCTCACCGGGCTAACAATTTACCCAGAATAGGGAGCGCTCCCTTAGAAGGGGTATCAGAGAGCTAGAACGCTCCCGAGAAGGTCAAGGGAAGCGCCAACATTTCAAAACTGAGCAGCGCTCCTACAAAGGGGTGAAGAAGCATTATAACATTCCTGAGGCATGGTAGAGGGGCACCAGCACTCCTAAGGTTATTTTAGGGGAGCGTTCCCCCTCCAAACCCTTGACTAAGAAACCCTCTCAAGTGTTAAGAGATGTTTGACTCCAGTGAACCAATTTTCTTCCTTCAAACCAAGTACATGAGATGTTTCAAGTGCCTCCTTAGTGTCTTCATCATGGTAGCATGATTCAACAACATTTACGACACTTTGTAACCAACTTACGATACTTGCGACAAGCTGTAAGGGAGTTGCGACACTTGCGACAAATGAGAAGCATATGCGACACTTATCTGGTTGAGTGATTTTGATGTGTAATAGGGAGGATCATGTTACAACTGAGAATCACTTAGAGGCCTTTGAGAAATTTGTTGATAAGTTTGATATTTTTAATGAGGATGTTACCATGAGGTTGTTCTCACATTCTTTGTATGGAGATGTTGCTTTGTGGTTTAGATGTTTGGGAGCCGGTTCTATTGGTTCTTGTATCGAGCTATGCAAATATTTTTAAAGTGTTTGGGTGAGAACAAGTCCCTTGATCAGTAATGTGTTGAGTTTAATGACATGAGGAGAGGGGAAGAGGAATCCTTGATTGTTTTCAACATGAGGATTTACAGTTTTTTATCATAGTATGCTTGTGGAGATCAGACCCACGGAGACTACTTCCATGGTGTACTATGTCATGTCTCAACATCCAGAGCTTGTCCTTCTCCTAAGAGAAATGAAATATTCATCCTTAAGACACCTATTTGAAGATGTTGAAGAAGGATAGCAGGAGGGTTTGTATGCAAGCATGTCTTGAAGAATTGCATGTGCATAAGCAAGAAGACTGTCAGTATGTTTCAGATTCTGAGAAAGAAGACAATGAGTATAATTCAGATCTGGAACAACAATGAGGAAGTGGGTGTGATTCACATTTGGAATCAGATCCTTCAATAGTTGAATATTTTTCTATGGGTAGGAATGCATATCAATCTTATGATCAATTTTTAGAACATTTTGAGCATGAAGTAGTGGTTGATTGCATAGATAACCATATGTTCTTGGTTGATCATAGTTGTCATTCTTTAAATCCGGTTGTACCATTATATTATGATCATTCTTATCAAGGAGAGACTGCAATTGTTGGCGATCAAGAGTTGGTTTCGAAAGAACAAGGAAGTCATTTATTTGCAAGCAGAGAGGCATTTACAGAGGACCAACCTGGTCCTCTAAAGTAGCCATATTTCTATTATGTTATTCATGATCATGTGGCCATATACATGGAGTCATATGTTTCAGATTTTCTGAAATTTTCAAATGGAATTATTTCACTGATACTCATAGGTGAGTATGGTTTCATGAAATATTTCCAAGACCAAACTATAGAGCCTTTTCCTTTATTCATGAAGGAAAATAATTGGGTAGAAATCAACCATCCTGGACCCATAGAAGACATAGAGAAGCATGTAAAGGAGGATCTATGTGGGAATTTTATCTTCTGTCCAGAACCTATAAACGAGTAAATATCACCCGGGATCAACCGACCCATATCATCTCTCTACCCACTTGAGAACATCGAATGATGAGTGATCCACCATGAAGGACAAGAGTTAATTTCTTACCAGTTGATCTTTCCTGATTACAAATTTTGTGACACTATGGGGTTATATATGGAGATGTGTTTTCCAAAAGCATTAAATCTTGTAGAATTATTCATCTTATCATCATTTGGGGGTCTGGCCAGTGTTCCAAGCCATATTCTCATTCTACTATCATACCTCCCTAGATTTTTATGGATCATTTGCAGTGAAGTGAAAAAGAGTTATATTACCAGACAATCTAGGTGGCTATGGTGGAAGATTTCTTTCACCTAGCACATTGTAAAAGTCATTTAGCCTAGGATTGTACATAAATAAGATCCTTTCAGAGCCCATGTGTTTTTTTTCATTTTCGTAGAGTAGTGTACATATATCCCATTTTCCTTCAGCGAAAGTTTTGAGCTAGAATGCATATCCCAACAACTAAGGCACTATAACTGTGCATTATTTGCGACTCGCAGGGAGCATGCCATCCCCTGTGGAGCCAAATGTTATCACATAGGTTTTTCAAGAGTTGTATGGGTCTATTGTGGATACCTAACTCTGTATCCTTTCGCTATATTTCTCTCTTATTCGGGCTGTCTCTTAAAGTTTTCCCTTAGACTGGTATAGTTGGTTTTGTTCACCCCTTTTTGTTTAAAATACCTGGTTTTCCTTGATTTCTTACCTGAAAAAGTTTCGGTCTGAAGCCTTTATGTTTTCCTCTAAATATGAACACCCATCTCCTTTTGTGTCAATCACTTGTCCTATTGTTTCCCCAAGCCCCTATCCAGTCTCCGAAGTCTTTGTTTATATAGGCCGCAGCGACAGGCTCAAAGTGCGACACTCAAAGTGGTCCATTCTGAATCTGAATCAAGAAAAAAGGCAGGTTTAACTTTAAATGGTGGGAATTCCATGTGGAGTTCTGATTAGCGGCTCGCGGGCATTCAAAATCTTAAAGTTTCACGAATTATAGTGTCGGAGAAAAAGGCCTGAAGTGAATTTGAGTTGTTGATTAGCAAGACCCACGTGTCAATAGATCGATAGCTCCATGTAAAAGAGCATGGAAGAGTAAGCGATATTTGAGATTTGGTTTTCCCTGAGCCCAGAGACCCAAAGTGGATCTCGGTCGTCCAAATCTAGAATGCCACATGTCATCAAAGCTGTCACTCCGGGAGTTTTACTTTGGGATTTTTAAAATGAGAAAAGCATCGAAGTATCGAAGGCCCCGAAGTCCTGAAGCCCAAAATTAGTAGGAGTCATCCGATTCAGAGGGATGCGTGGCACCAAATCCAAGAATTCGTGGTTTCACAAATCATAGGTTTTAACATGGAGCATGGTGTAAGTTTGTGAAGGACAAAATCATGAAGCGCCTTTGGATATGAGTGCCAAGTTATGGCCTGAGGTCACATGCAAGATGGAGTGATGGAGAGGAGTTGCACCAAAGGCTAAAAGCACCGATATTTGGTCACATAGGAATATCTGCTTGGCCTCGAGGCATCAATATTGACTCGAAGAAGTCGTGGGCACTGACTGAAACATTCATGGGTGTCAGGCCTGATCCTGATCCTGATGAAGGTAGTTATTGAAAATGGGGGTGGTTGTTGAGACCTCGTCTCACACCATAAATGTAATGCATGGAGAGAAGGGTCGTGGGGCCGATTGTCAATCTAAATTTTCCTAAGGGGTGAATTTTCCTACAAAGAACATAACTAAGTCGGGCTCACATCTAACATGAGAAGGCCTTCACAATCTGACAGAGCATGCATTAAATGAAATATTTAAATATAGAGGTCTTATCATGCTCCCAATGGTTGTAACATTTCTAGGTATATATAGGCAGTTTTAGTATTTTTTTAAGGGTCGAATGGTTGAGCTAGGCTCCCTGCTATTGTAATATTTTGATGAAGAACATTGGTTCTCCGGTTATGTATTTTTCTTTTAGACATCTTGGTTAATCTAAGTCATCTTTCTTTCCCCATCTTATTTTCATCTTATACTAAGCGAGTTCATGAATGGATGATTCACATGAATTGTTATAATTGTATTATGATGAATGTTTAATTATAGTGTTTTTATAATTTCTTTTAGTTTCTTTGAGATTTGAATTCAAGAGGTTCTTGTGTTTAAGTTTTTCCTCCTTAGGCTATTGGAAGACCTGATGTCCAAGAGAGACCTTTACACTCTCCTCACCAAAGTCTTCCCTCTATTCACCCTTACTCCAAGTTACTGACTGAAGTTGATTCCAGACGTCAATTGCTTATGCTTTCTAGTCCAAATTTTTGAGTTAGAATGTTATTATCATTGAGTCTTATCCATTTGACCTCTTTAAACTCATTTGCATTTACTGTATACACTGATGGGTATTGGGCTTACCTTCTATGCAATCTGAGGGTGACTTCTAGTGCTAAAAAGTGGTACCCTAAAAGTTTATGAAATTTTGAGTGTTTGTTGAGTTGTCAATAAAACTATTCATGAAGAAGCTTCTCGACCTCTACCTTGATGGAAATAACTTTCATTTTTTTTACTGGTTGGAGCTTCTAATAGGCCAACTTGGCTCCTTCATATGTTTTGATCTCACGTTCAACAATATGGCGGTCAATGTAAGGCATTTATTCATAGCACTTAGAAGAAACATCATGAAATTATTTGAATAGGGTTGCGTATGTTTCAATTTCTTGGGGTTAATATTTGAAACCTACCAGGACGTGTTCCATGACACCTGGCTTCTAGGAAATATATATAGGTATGGTTTTTGAAACATTATCCAAGTTCCCTTCTAATAAAACATCATGAATCATAATGGGAGACTAGGATCATTGCACATGACCAGTGGCAATAAGATTTTAAATGTCATAGTCAAACCATTCCAAATCAAGAAGGAAATATGCATGATGGCACAAATCCTCCCATGGAATATCAGGTGAAGACATGACCTCCATGATAGCTTCATCAGATGGCAGTTCAAGGGAGAGGAATTCATTCTAAATAGGAATATTATGGATGGCCCAAGACAACTTGGGACACTAATTGGACTACATATCCTAATGGGAATACAAATAAGGTCCATCATATTTTTACTAGATCATCTAGTAGGAAATCTCTACCTAGATGAGCGATATGGATGCTCCATAAAAAGTAAAAACCTCAGGATGAGGTACCACCCAAGGATCAAAATACCCAAGGGATCGACTCGTAAATGATGAAATCATGTTTATAGGAGCTACATTAGAAGTGGGAGATAGTTGGGGAAGGGAAAAATTCCCATTGGAGAAGGATCCTTGAACATCCCCACACTGACATTGAAAAAAGATTGCATGGTATCAAAAACAAAGGGTACATTTGACCCCACATTGGATATAAGGTCTAGGGTGCAAAGAACAAGATAATCAATCGTAATGATTTTCCCTTAGTGAGGGAAGCATAGGACCCTAGAGAACAACAAGACAACTACAATCATCTCATAGAACCAAGTGTGCCCAAGTAACAAATTGAACTCAAGAGGTGCGTCGACAACCTCCACGTCAACAAAGACAATATTACCATCTAAATCAATGGGTAAGGTGGTGATTATTCCACGGGGTTGGAAAATATGTCCATTGAATTCCTTCGGTAGTGTTGTAGATGTGTTGATCTTAGGAGAGTGAAGGACCTTCCAATAAGAAATATACATGATGCAATTCAAGGATCCTTCATCCACCACCATTTGGTAGATGTTTTCCCCAACAATTGCACTATGATATGAAAGGTGACGTCATGGGAGAGCCTATGAGTAACCTGAGAAGAATCAAAGGCCATCAAACTCAACTCTGAGGAATCAACCCCACTTATGGAAAACATCAAGACTTTCCACTATCTTTGGTAGATTTGGAGGACTTCAAGCACAGACATGGCACATGTTTCCTAGGTTAATTCTCCCACCATACTAGTTGTGGGAAGCCCATGTTTTTAAATTATACATCATGTTTCATAGAATACACTTTGGGAGATGAAGTGGTGCATCAAAATATGGCTTCTCAATAGTGAAGAGGGACACCAGGCTAGGAAGAAGATGTTGCTTCTTGTGCAACGTGAGAAGGCTTGGGAATCTCATAATTATTGTCTCATGTTTACAAATTGACCATTTGGTTTCACATGAAAATGGTAGCATTTGAGGAATACCCCTCGTAATGAGGGGTACCTACCATTCCCACTTGCAGAAGGGTGCAATTTTTGGAAACCATGTTTTGAGGTTGAGGGGGAAAAGGATGGGTTAAAACAACATGCTTCTAGGGGGGCACTGTTGTGCCAAAAAAATATGGACCTCATCCTTCCAAGGAAACTAATGAGTGGGATGGTGCTCATCACAAATCATGCAGGGAATCCATCTTTTTGACTTCTCTTTAGTGTCCCCCTCCTAGGTGTTTTGGGTGGAGGCAGTCCCTTTCTCAATATTGGATTTTTTTATTTTTTCCTCCAAGTTGTTGAGGATTCTTCGGTTGGATGGAATGCACCAAATTCACCTTCAAGGTTTGTGTAGGGACCACATCAATTCGAGCACTAGTTCCAAAATCCAATGGGTGTGATGAAATCGACATGTGACCCATTTGATCAACTAAATGGTTTATAGAGGCATGTGAAATAAAACCGACCACACCAACGACATGGGTTCCTAGGTTTTGTTTCCTTGGATATTTCGATGGCCTAGGATCATTTGGGATGATTTTATAAAGTGTGTCAAACTAAGAATAAATAAAATATAAGTGTTTGATAATAAAAATGTCATGCTCCTCAGTAGTTTCCCCGGCCATAACTATATCTATGGAAATGGGTGGTAGGAAGGACTTTGTGAACTAATCCATGAGGCATTTGTATGAAATATGAGTCTTAATCATCCTACATATATATCTCCACTTGTTTATATTATTGGAAATGCGAGTAGAATTATCTTGAAGCAGTGAATTCAAGAGATCATTTCTTATCTCATACCGTATGGGAAATTGGTGATGTGTTAAGAACGCCATTTATAGGTCATTGAAACTTTTAAAGGAACCTCCTTTTAGTTAAATGTACCATTTGGAAATAGCTTCATTCAAGGATCTTTGGAAAAGGCACAACCTCACACTATCATCCATCAATTGTTTGGTTGTGGAGCCTGATTATCTTCTTAATTCATAGGTCTTTTTTTTCAGCTATGTTTATACCCCATGAAGACTGTACACCCCTCCATATGGGGGGGTTGCAGGGGGGGCCTTGACCCCCATACAAGGTTCGAGGGAAAGTGAGAACTCAAAGGAAAAATTGCCTTGTAAATGCATATTGTATTTTCATAGTATATATGGACCATTCATTATAAGGTCGCAAATATAATGATAGAAGTTATGTTAGGGTTTTTTACCATAGAAGGAAACTCGTTTTTATGAGGGAATTGTATTATGGTTGTGCATCATTGTGAATATTGTATTCTAAGAGAGGATAATGCGAGAGAAAGAAGAGAAAGTTACAACGGGTGTGTTGTAGGTTGTATCCCTTCATTTTGCTGGATAATAAAAAGGAAGGACCTGGAAATTTCTCTGGGGGACGTAGACCACACTTAGTGAACCATGTATATCTGTGTCTCTATTGTATTGTGTACCTTCTGTGTTTTATTTCACATCTTTTTTTTATTTTGTTGTTCCACGATCCTATTATTATAATAACTAGTATTAGAGTGAAAGGTAACTCATAGGAAAAGAGGGTTCATGTTTTGAGTGGGAGAAATGGTGGAAGATGGAAAGTTTAGAGTCGAGAAATTTAATGGAAAAAAATATTATTTATGGAAGATGCAGATGGAAGATTATTTATATCAGAAGGATCTGTTCATACCATTGGGTGGAATAGAAAAGAAGTCGATGGCCGTAAAGGATGAAGAATGGGATGTACTTGACATAAAGGCACTAGGAACAATATGGTTGAGTCTGGCAATGTCGATGGCTTTCAATATTTCAAAATAAAAGACAATGAAGGAATTGATGGACACATTGGCTAAACTGTATGAAAAAACCTCGGCCTCCAATAAGATATTTCTAATGAAGAAATTATTTAATATGAAGATGTCAGAAGGTGGGTATGTTGCAAACCATTTAAATGAATTTAATACGGTTACTAATCAACTAAGTTATGTAAAAGTGGACTTTGATGATGAGGTCGGTGCTCTTCTAATATTTTTCTCATTTCCAAAAATCTAGAATGGCTTGGTCATGGTTGTAAGTAACCATGTCTCTGGTTCAAACACTCTAACATTTGATGATCTCATTGGTGTTATCCTTAGAGAGAAAATGAAATGGAAAATAACAAATGAGACATAAGGTAATGCATTAAACATGGAGAACATGAGAAGACCAAAAGGATAGAGGAAAGGGCTCAGGGAATCATGGGAATTCTAGGAAGAGTAGATCCAAATCCAGACTGGGTGTTAGAGAAAGATTTGCCTCACCCTATGAAATCTTGCAAAGAGGACTTTACTCCATTTCCCCATGCAAACTTACTTTCCCTGATTGATAAATCCAGAGAAAAAAATAAATATTTTTCCACTTGTACACACCTTGCAAGCTATACAACAAGTGTATATGATGACTACTCCACTACAACCCACATACATCAAGATTTGTTTCAGAAAATCAAAATTAAATGTCAGGTGTCAATGTCACGACAAGAGATCTCTTATCCTTGGCCTTCCATATACTGGAAACATTCTGAATTGACCCTTCAGTTGCATTTTGAAGGCAATAAAGAATCCAATTCTGAGATATGGAAAAGGGAGAGAGAATTCAACTTTGAGAGCAAAGTTACTATGGAGAAATTATTTACTTCATATTGAGTTTGCATCCCTTTGTCCTTTAAGTCTTAACACAGTGTTCAACCCCCAAGCTCTTCCCTTATTGATGGAGAACCTCTTTGTCTCCCTTATATGAGCTTGTCTTTGGTGAAGGATTGAAGTGGTGTAGGCCTAGTTGGAAGGAACTCTGTTTCTTGGTTCCGAACCATGCGAACACGGAAGTCTTTAATATTTTCACTTATGTTGATCATTTATTAATAGAAATACTCCTTTCTCGTCCAATTGATATCTTGCAAATATATGAGTTATTATCCATGGGCATGTTTTTTTTGTATATTAATGGACTATTCTATCTAATGTGATAACCTTTTATATTATCACTATATGCTTACTCTACTTGTTTGTTGAGAACTTGTTGTAGGTATAAATCTTTGGGTCGAAGTGCTTAATGGTGGACATCATCAAACGTTTGGATGAGGTAGGCCTCTTTCTTATATCTATTGCACATTGGTTTATATATCATATTCTAGAATTGAGTTGATGTCTACAGTCATAACTATTTGTTGTGTTTTACCCTAGCCATAGAGAGATTTTCCTCGTAACAAAATTGGCAACCATACTGGGGATGAATCTTCTTTCTTAGGGGTTTGAAGTACTTTTCTCCTTAGATTTCTCTCGTTTATATTTTGGTTCTTGTCATAACATTGCTTGATAGCTCCTGCTCACTCTCGGTCTGAGTTTTCAGCCTTTTCTCCCTTGCCTGGCCTTGTTTCAAAGCATATGCACACATTGTTTCTTGATCATTGCATATACCCACAAGCCATCTCACACCAGAGTTAATCATGAGGTCACGCGAAGTTGATTGAAGGAGTATCCCCCCAATACCTTCCTAGCATCAGATATATTTTTAGGGATATATTCATATCTAGGGATCTTGTTAGTGCCTTTACCTCCATGAGAGGCGATGCTTTCAAGGTTCCGATCTTTGCTACCCTGCCCATACAACGAACCTGAGTTACGAATGCTTGCATGTGCATCGATTATACAGTGGTCTATTAGTTGTTTGACTTAGGTGTCTCATAGGTTACTTGCAGGGGTTATTCTACAGGTACCCTAGGTCAAATAAGGGTCGGACAACACACAACCTTTATGGAGGATTACCTCTTCGGAGGGATCTAACCAACTAGTTGTTAGTCCCATGAGGTCCCTTATAACTGATTATGTTACCTCTAATCTTATGCAGGGAGTCTCGAGCCCCTCTTGGGTGAGACATACCTTCTTTAGGGAGGGAGGCCACTCAACCACTTTACCTCGTTTACATGCATATTGGCCGTTTGAATTTTTGTGTGCTCTTTGATTACTAGTTCGCCTTAAGATTTTGTATTGAGTTTCATTATCATGGATAGTGGAGTTCCTTTGTCTCCTTCATTTACTGCTACCTCCCCCCTGTGACATTCACTCATTTTATAGGGGGAAATCCATCCACCTTTTATAATGGTGGACAGGATTATGATACCTAGACAATGCCTTGGGTCTCTAATCATTTTTCTCATGGTATGCCCGATGTGTCTTCGCACTTGCCATCCTCTATCTCGCCTCTTTATGCAAATACAAGTTTTGGGTCTAGGGGCATGATGCCTCATTTTTCTCCTTCTCCGTTTGGTGGGAGTCATATCCTTCAAACACCTCTTATGGTAGGAGGTTGTAATATTCCTTCCTATGAGTCCACTATGCGAGAAGTAAGTTCCCAATTAGGAAATATTTCTACTTATTACACTCTATCCACTTATTCTTGTTCTGCTATGATGGTTCCTACAAACACTTTTCCCATGGTGAACCTCTGTCTGTCCTCTAGTGTTTCATCTAGGGGAAGTTATTTTTATAGTATGGGCAACCCCCTTCACAAAGTTCCTTCATCTAGGGGCAACAAGTATGCTCACTCGAGTAATCCTTATCATTCTTTTGTCTCTTCCCAGACATATACTTCAGTTTTGATGCCCTTACAACCCTTGATGAAGGGAGGAGGATACTATCCTGTTGAACAGGGACAGGGTGTAAACCATGATTCTTCTTGGCTTGCAATTTCTCAGAACCAATCTTTCCTTGTACCTTGGTCTCAAATGTCGCAATTCACTACCGCCACTAGTCCAGTCACTGCGAATTATACTGGAACTCCATCACCAACCTCTTCTACTCACATTGGATATTGGTCGACGACATCTGAAAGTCATGTTTACAACCTGCAACCAACCACTACAAGTCATGCTGGGGTCATGGTGGGGGCACAAATCTCGTCATTGCTAGTCATAGTGCACATGCATCACCAACCTTTGCTAGTCATGTTGGGGATTCATCACCAACCTCTGCCAGTCATGTTGGATATGGGTTGACAACCTCTACAAGTCATGTTGACAACCTACACCCAATCGTTGCTAGTCATGCTGGGGGAATCACTCTATTCTCCTCGAGTTATATCAATGTCACATATCCAACCTCTGTAAATCATGTAGGAGATGAATCTCTCACCTCTTCCAGTCACGTTGAGATCATGTCACCAGCCGTTGGAAATGACATTTGGGGCATTGAGAAGCCTAGATGTCTCAAACGTAAGCCTAAATTCACTTGCAAGAATTGCGAAGGAAGTCACCTTACCTGTTTGTGTCCTGTCACTGCTGGGATACCTGAAGCGTGGGGCTCACCTAAGGGCCCTTTGGATTCTAAGGCATCTATGGTTTCTCCACACCACTTTTCTCCATTGATTGACATGACAACCAGGCCAATGCAATCATCACCTACCCCCACTCCCATTTCTAAGGGTGATGTGCCTCTGGTCCCTTTTATCACGCATCCTATCCAACCAATGGTTGATACAACGGTCATGTCGATGCAATATTTGAATAACACTCCTCTTCCTGCAGGGGATGATGCTTCTCTTGACTTTGTTGTCCTACATCATGTTCAACCAATGGTTGTGTCGATGCAATCTTCGACTAACACCTCTCCTATGTTCGGGGGTGATGCATCTCTTGACCTTTTTTTCTTACATCCTTTTCAACCAATGGTTGAAGAAGTGGTCATTTCGATGCAATCTTCGGTCGACCCCACTCTTCTCTTGGAGAGTGACAAGTCTCAGGGAGTGGTTGCGACGATGCAATTTTCAGTTGATCCCACTCTTCTAGTTCTAGTTCTAGTCATATACCTCCTATATCATGTTGTCATCATTCCTGATAATGCTCCTTTTGAACACGAGAGATTTTTTCTCTCCCTGAGTAATCTCCTTCCAAGTCTTGATGAGATCCATTTTGATTGGGATGGCTTTTTTGGGTATATGATGCCCCCTCCTATTTCTTTTCTAGTAAGAGACATTATCCAATATATCACGGACATGATATACTCCGCTAGTAATTTATCCTCGTAGACTTGGAGAGCTTTGGTTTTCCCCAAGCTTATATCAGTTATTCCTAAGATACTGAAATTCCTCAGAATTTCAACATGGGAGCCTTAGCCTCCCCCTTGACTTTCCGCCTAGAAAACCTCTTAACGCGTCTAAGTTAAGATCTTTTCCAACTCATTCAAAAAATGAAAAAATATGGCCGAGTGATTTTTCCCTTTCACACTCATTAAATTATATTTTAAAGGTGATGAGTCTTATTTAATATCTTTTCCGACTCGTTATCAAAAAGTGAAAAGATCGTCGAGCGAATTGTATTTTTCACACTCATAAATTGGTTTTGAAGAGACATCTATTTGGCACAAGTTTACCCCTTTTTCACACCAAGTAGACTAAAAGACATAAAAAATGACATTTTTGGCATCAAGTTGTGATTGCATCTCATTCCCTTGCTTGCAGTATTGAGCCTATAGTCGGTTCTCTCTTTGTGTTATAAATCGTTTGCCTCAATAGTTTTGCATCCTGAACCAAGCAGAGCCTTGTTTATATCCTTTGCAATTTGACACCCTATACCTAGGACGGAACATTCCCCTGAGTTTCCATCTCCCGCATGCACTTCCCTTCATTGAGCATAGGTACGTTCCACTGCTGGAACTATTTTTGCTTACTTGCAACACTCGTTTCCTCCTCTGTATCATAGCATTCATTTGTTATGAAAAAACAAAAAATGACAGGTGGGAAGGGAGTATTATCTTATATTGGTAGTTGTCATGTCACCTTTGAACATATCACAAATTTATTTGAGTCCATTCATCATAATTTTTGGATTAGCATGGACTTAGGAAGCTAAGCTCATTACAGAGTCTTCTCTACTCACTGGTTACTCTTCCAGTCTCTATAGATAAATTCATTGATGCCTCCTGCATCTCATGATTTTATCATTGGTTATATGTTGCCATAGTCCACCATATGTCTCATGCTCTTGTTCAAAGGAATTCTATCAACCTATGTCAACCACTCCTTAGAACTCTTGAATTTGCAAGTTGGACATACCCTCAGTTTGTCTCATAATCACATGATACTTTAGTCCTATCATCCACCCTGGCCCTACTTTCATCATTGGTAGGTAACCTTGAACCCAACAGTCAACATTTCATCATTGGTCATTGAATGGGTAGTTTCCCTTGTGTTCGATGGAAAGAAATCTATTAACACATTGGGATTCATGTAGTGTATTGTATTCCATTAGCCTTATTGGTGGTTTCCTCGCCTTTGTCATAAATTTTTCATCATTGGTTGCTATTCAGAAGGTCTTTTTCATGTACCACTTGCACTTGGCACACATGAAAGATGCATAGATTTGTTGGTCCGTGAACTTGTTCTTCATTTGATTTCCACCAAATCATGAAGATCCTACTTTGTACCTTGTGCTAACTAATGAGAGATGCCTTAATTTTCTCCTTTAAACGGGCATATTTCCATTGACATCAGCCCATTTATTCTAGAAACGAGACCTAGAGTCTTATGAGTACCTTGAGGCTTTCAGTAATTAGTGGTAGGCTCTCTCACCATCAACAGTTGGGAATACCTCAATGTCTCTTGATCGATGGATTCTTCAGGTGTTCGACACTGAATCCTCTATTCACACTTGTAAGAATGTACTTGGTGCCTTGATACCTACTTTCATTATATGTAGGTTGTCTCACATTTGTTAACGATATACCTCAATGACTGTTAATCAAATGATGTCTCATTGTGTTCGACCTCAACTCCTTTATTCACATGATGTAGACTTGCACCTTTGGCGGATTGTGTAGAATAATTGAAGACATCACTATGTGGTCACAACTTTTCTGAGTTGTTTCTTCATTTTTCATTGGACTAGTACCTATATGACTTTAGTGATCATGGGAGATCAGATTGTACTCCATGGTATATAGATATCTTCATATTGGTTTTGAGACTGGTTCTACTGGGCCTTGTTTGTGACCATGACAATTATTGGCATGAACAACATTTTATTTTCCTATTCATGGCCATAAACACTTGTTTGGTATATTTTCCCCATGGATCTATAGTGTAATTTTGGCAACCATTTATGCAAAGTCAATACATAATGTAATAAGTGATTGAGTTCATCCAGTTGGTTCTCTACCACTCCACTCCTGGGTCATTTATAATGTATTTCAGCCATCACAGATACTCCTCTGACCTCACACATTAGGGGGCATATGTTAGAGAAATATTTTCCTCACCCTATGCAATATTGAAGAGAGGGCCTTACTCCATTTCCCCATGTAGACTTACTTTCCATGATTGATAAATCCAGAGACAAAAATAAATATTTTTCCACTTGTACACACCTTGCAAGCATATACGTTGGCTTCTCCACTACAACCCACCTACATCGGGATTTGTGCCAAAAAATCAAAATTAAATGTTGGGTTTCCATGTCATGATAGAAGATCTCTGATCCTTGGCCTTCCATATACTCGAAATGTTCCAACTCAGCCCTTCAGTTGCATTTTGAAGGATATAAAGAAGCCAATTATGAGCTATGGAAAAGGGGGAGAGAATTCAACTTTGATAGCAAAGTTACTCTGGAGAAATTATTTACTTCTTATTGAGTTTGCATCCCCTTATCTTTTAAGTCTAAACGCAGTGTTCATCCTACAAGCTCTTCCCTTATTGATGGAGAACCTCTTTGTCTCCATTATATGATATTGCCTTTGGTGCAGGATTGAAGTGGTGGAGGCCCAGTTGGAAGGAACTCGGTTTCTTGGTTTCGAACCATGCCGACACAAAAGTCTATAATATTTTCACTTATGTTGATCATTTATTACTAGAAATACTCCTTTCTCATCCAATTGATATCTTGCAAATATATGATTTATTATCCATGGGCATGTTTGTTTTGTATATTAATGGATTATGCTATCTAATGTGATAACCTTTTATATTATCACTATATGTTTTCTCTTCTTGTTTGTTGAGAACTTGTTGTAGGTATAAAGATTTGGGTTGAAGTGATAAATGGTGGACATCATCAAAAGTTTGGATGAGGTTGGCCTCTTTATTATATCTCTTGCACATTGGTTTATATAACATATGATAGAATTAAGTTGATTTCTGCAGTCATACCTCTTTGTTGTGGTTTACCCTAGCCATAAAGAAATTTTCCTCGTAAGATGTAGATGGAAGATTATTTATATCAGAAATATATATTCCTACCATTGGGTGGAATAGCAAAGAATTCGATGGCCATAAAGGACGAAGAATGGGATGTACTTGATAAAAAGGAACTAGGAACGATACGACTGAGTCTGGTAGCTTCAATTGCTTTAAATATTTCAAAACAAAAGACAACGAAGGATTTGATGGACGCATTGGCTAAGATGTATGAAAAACCCTCCGCCTCCAATAAGGTATTTCTAATGAAGATGTTATTTAATATGAAGATGTCAGAAGGTGGGTCTGTTGCAAACCATTTAAATAAATTTAATATGGTTACTAATCAACTAAGTTCTGTAAAAGTGGACTTTGATGATGAGGTTAGGTATCTTCTAATATTGTGCTCATTTCTAGAAAGATGGAACAGATTGGTCATGGTTGTAAGTAACTATGTCTCTGGTTCAAACACTTTAACATTTGATGATGTTGTTGGTGTTATCCTTAGAGAGTAAATGTGATGGAAAATCATATGTGAGACATACGGTAATGCGTTAAACATGGAGAACATGGGAAGACCAAAAGGATAGAGGAAAGTGCTCAGGGAATCATGGGAATTCTAGGAAGAGTAGATCCAAATCCAGACTGGGAAATATAGAGAGCTAGAATTGTGGGAAGCAAGGACATTTGAAGAAAGAATGAAGAGATCCAAAGAAACAAAGAGATGGATAACAAGAGAAAAATCAGGAAGAAAATGTAACAGGTGATGTGTTACAAGATGTTTTGATTCTTTCTGTAGATAATATTTATGAGTCTTGGGTAGTAGATTCAAGGGCTTCATTTCATGCCACACCAAATAGGAAACATTTTCTATATTATGCTCAAGGTGATTTTTGATAGGTTCATTTGGATGATGATGCACCATGAAAAATTCTTGGAATGGGAAAGGTAAAAATAAATCAAAGGAATGGAAACCAATGGTTGTTGAAGGAGGTAAGACTTGTTCTAGATATAAGGAAAAATATAATTTCAACAGGGTAGTTGGAAAGTGAAGGTTTTATATCTATATTTATAGATAAATCATGGAAGGTCACAAAAGGGTCACTGGTGATAGCAAAAGTAGAGAAGGTAGGTGCATTGTATTTATGTACTTGTAATATTGATTCTTCTATCTCTTTAGCTTCTAAAGGAGTGGATACATCATTGTGGAATCATAGGCTTGGACACATGAGTGAGAAGGGGATGCAGATACTTCACAAAATAAGTTTGTTTCCTGATATTAAACAAATTGATTTAGATTTTCGTGAGCATTATGTTTATGGAAAACATAAGAGAGTCATATTTATTAGAGTCGAAAAAGAAAAGAAGAGTGAAAGGTTAGAGCTTGTGCATACAGATGTATGGGGACCAACTCATGTATAATATCTTGGTGGATCTCGTTATTATGTTACTTTTATTGATGATGCAACTAGAAAAACTTGGGTTTATTGCATTCGAAAAAACACTGATATTTTTCATACTTTTAAGAAATGGAAAGCTTTGGTTGAGAATGAGATAGGAAAAAGGTTTAAGTGTCTCATATCAGACAATGGAGGTGAATATTGAAGAAAGGGTTTTTATGATTAGTACTCATACCATGGGATTCGTAGAGATAAGACAGTTCCAAGAACACCACAAGAAAATGGTGTGTCATAAAGGATGAACAAGACGATAATGGAGAGTGAAAGGAGTATGAGATTGCATGTTGGTTTTCCCTTACAGTTCTGGGTACACACTATAGATATTTTTGTTTAACTAATAAAAAAAGGACCTTCAATCTATTTGGATGCTGGAATTACATAGGAGGCATGGACAGGTAAAAAGGTAAATTATTCTTCTTTGAATACTTTCAATTGTGAAGCATTTGTCCATATTGATAAAGAAAATATAACAAATCTTGAGAAAAAATCCAAGAAGTGTACCTTTATTGAATAAGGTGTTAATGATTTTGGTTATAGCTTATGGGATTATGAATATCACAAAATAATTAGGAGTAGAGATGTCATATTCAATGAGAAGGTCATGTACAAAGATCGGTTGCAGGGAAAGAAACTGGAAAAAGAAAAACTAGAATACACAGTGCTTTATGAGATCACTGAAAAATAAATGCCAAAGGTACCAGAAAATCAAAATGTACAACAACAGGAGCAACATGTACCTCAAACTCCTACAAGTTTTGTTAGAATATCTACCAGGTTAAGTAGACCCCCTGAACAATACTCTCTTTCATCGTATTATTTATTGTTGACTAATTTTGGTGAACCAGAATGTTATGAAGAGACAATGCGGGTAGACACTAAAAAGAAGTGGGAGCAAGAAATGAAAGAGGAAATGTATTCTCTGGTAAATAACTAGACTTGGGACTTGGTTCAGTTTTCTATAGGACAAACAACATTGTAGAATAAATGGGTTTACAAGTTGAAGAAATAATATGGAGGCAAAAAGAGGTACAAGGATAAACTTGTTGTAAAGGGGTTTGCACAAAATAAAGGTATAGATTTTGATGAAATATTTTCTTTATTTGTTAAAATGACTTCAATTAGGACTATTTTAAGTCTCGTGCCAGTAGAATATTTTCATCTTGAACAATTATATGTAAAAGCAACTTTTTTCCATGGGGATTAGGAGGAAGATATTTATATGCAGCAGCCACAAGGGTATGAGGTCAAAGGGAAGGATAATTTTTTATGTAGGTTGAAGAAGAGCTTGTATGGACTAAATAAATCTCCAAGAAAGTGGAATTTTATGTCTGATGGGTTTATGACAAAACAAGGTTATAGCTGTGTTTATTTTAAAAGGCTAGAAAATGGAAGCTATATTATCTTGATATTGTATGTAGATGGTATGCTTGTTGCAGGGTCTAATATGAAAGATATATATGTTCTCAAGAATAAATTAGCTAATTCATTTGTGATGAAAGATTTGGGTGCTGCAAAGAAAATCCTTGGTATGAGAATAACAAGAGATAGGAAAAATTGCAAATTGACATTGTCTTAGGGTGAGTACATAGAGAAGGTGTTGGAGAGGTTTAGAATGCAGAATAAAAAACCAGTTAGTACACCTTTGGATGTCCATTTCAAATTAACTAACAAAATATGTCCCAAGACACAGGAGACAATAGAATACATGTCCAAGGTCCCTTGTTCATCAACACTTGGAAGCTTAATGTATGTGATGGTTTTCACAATACCAGATATTGCACATGGAGTGGGAGTTGTGAGAAGGCATATGAACAATCCAGGTAAAGAACATTGGGAGGCAATAAAGTGGATTCTTAGGTATTTGAGAGGTAGTTCTACCCATGCATTATATTTTGGAGGTTCAAACATTATTCTACAGGCATATGTTGATTCAGATATGGCAGGTGATAAAGATAGTAGGAGGAGCACCATAGGGTATGTTTTTACTATATGTGGAGAAACATTAATTTGGATTTTGAAACTACAAAAGGTTGTTGCACTTTCAACAATAGAAGAAGGGTATGTTGTTACTACAGACACTAGTATAGAAATAATTTAGTTACAGAGGTTTATGGAGGAGTTGCGAAAGAAGTAGGAGAATAGCAGGTTGTAATGTGATAGTGAGAGTTCCATTCATCTTGCAAAGAAATAAGCCTTCCATTTGAGGACTAATCATATACAAATCGTGTATCATTTCATACGATCCATATTGGAAGATGGACATTTGAAGTTAGAAAAGATACATACTAGCCAGAATCCTGCAAACATGTTAACAAAGGGAGTAACCAGGGATAAGATATATTCCTGCTCAGTTTTAGTTGGTATTTAAGCATGAAGGTGAAGATGATAAATTTTCCAAGTCCAAGAAGGATCATAGTCCAACAGATACAAGAAAAATCTTCCCAAATCTAGTCCCAGAGAAGAAACTCCCAGGAAAACCTCCCCATGGTGAAAAATTTAACCAAATGGATTTTCCCCTAGGGAAAGGTGTGCTAACCCATAACAATTTAAAGCCTCCTAAAGTATTCCTACCCCTAGCTTGACCAAGGATAACCCCAAAACCACTAGACATATTCCACCCAAAAGGTACACTCACATATAATGATGATGTCTAGTTGCGTAGAGGATTGGTGGAGGTGGAAGGAGCTCCACTTCCCATTCTAAAACCAAAGATTGCCCCCCCCATTGGAAAATAATATAGAAGTGGGCATCAATGTGGATGGGATGGGCATAGTGACATTGGGTATACTAAAGAATGGAAAGGACGACACAACTGACATCCCCTAGATTTAGGGACCTATATAAAATGGTATGGATGGTGTAGGTCTGATGGAGCTAAGGGTTGGCTATGTAGACATCAATGGGATCCTCCCTAGGGGATTTTCCCATGTCCCACTTGAGGATAGGCTCATAGGCTCAGATACACTAGACATAACACTCATTCTTAACATGTTGGGAGGATGGATAAATAAAGAGAAAGGTGCACTAAAATTTTCCTTCACTTGGACAAGTAGAGGTGCATATGGCTCGGTCATTTTTTGGAGGGAATTCATATACCGCTTCTTCCTCAACTATACTAGTCTCATTGAACCAAAGTTCAAGCACTTCAAATCCTTTGTGAACTATCTCACATTTCTTTATAGGTGGTTTTTCCTCCATAATGGGTTCAAGTCATATTTGAAGGGACCGACGTGGTATTTTAGCTACGATGAATATACTATGTTAAAATCCAAACACAAATCAACCTAAGGATGACCTATACTCTGAGTCAAAGAGAACACCCCTAATCAAAACTAGGATAACAAAAGGAAAACAAATAGGCTCAGGATATTTATGAAAACAAAACCTATGGGGGAGATGAATTCCCCACATGATTGTCTAACAAAGGTATAAGGAGCATTTACAATAATCTACGTGAAACATCCTTGATGATTCCAGGAACCCTTTATTAAGGTGGGCACCCTCCAGGGTAACTAAGATCATGTACAAATGTCTACCCCAAGTATTACAACAATGTCCCACCTACAATCACATATGTAGTTCCCTAGGAAAAGTCACTAAGGATACCACCTAACAATCAATGGTCTGGCGAACAATTGTCGGTTCGATTTCACGTAAGGGAAGGGTAAAAAATCCTAAATATTTGAAGGAATTAACCAATGAAACCCTCGTATATGTAGAAATCAAGGCAATGTCACAAACACCAAACACAAGAAGAGAGAGGTTATCTCCCTACTTCCCCTGATTCGACCTCATGCTTAACTCTCGTGTTAGAGGAGGCTCCCAACACACTAGTTGCAAGAATCAATTTAACACTCTTTAATGACTCCTAAGTTTCATTTTGTGGCCTTGGAGAGTTTACTCTGCATTCCTATTCCAAGGACCTAAACCTATCTAGTGTTGGTTCACTATAAAAATAAATATTTCTAATTGATTTAGATTACATAGTTTCTTTTTATGGTTTTTTATTAAGTCGAAGGGTAGGAGATGATTTTTTTTTTATGTTTTGACTCTTGACCCAACCAAGCAAATGCAAGAATGATAATGTAATTAATACACTTTGATGAACTTTATCTATGGGAGGGAGAGAGATTGCTTCCTTTTTCTTTACAAACTTTAGAAACACGGCCTCACACACACCAAACAACCAACAAGCAATTCAAATATGAAACCAAACAATGCTCTTAATGCATTCTCTTCATTAGTGCTTCAAAGGAAATCAAGCATGCAACAACCTTTTTGTCTTTTTTGGTTATTTTCCAATTTTAATTGAACAGATATTCCTTATCAAAGAAAGAAACAACAAGCAAGTGGGCTATAGGAAATTCAAAATGAGGGTGGTTCATCCCACACAAATTTCTCTACTTAGATCTCACCCAACACTCATCTAGAAGGGTAGATCTAGTGATGAATAGTAATTGCAAAAGGATAGCTAATGCAACCAATGACAAATACTACTAGATCTCTTTAGATCAACTGAGTTCTCTTCCCAACTTAACAAAAATTCTTAAACAATAATGGAACCTATCCAAGAAATGGAAATTAAACCACACAAATGGACTCAAACAACACTTGAAAGAAACTTGTGTGACCAAAAATAGTCAAACAAAGATAATAACATATCAGGACATATCACTTTCAAAACCCTATTATTTAGAGCATAGACCTAACCTCAAACTTTTGTGTTTTTCTCTACAGATCTGCAATTTTATGGATCCTCATAGGACAGAGGCCTATCAACCAACACGTTTCATCGCGAGACACCTATAATGAAATGAGAGAGGACCTTAATTTTTATTGTTTTTAAGAAAGATGGATTTGTTCCAGATCTTCCAAAACTATGTTAGATCTCTTATATCTACTAGATATATTCTCTGGAATGACATATGGACGAAAATCAAAAGAAAACCACAATCAACAGAGGAAAGAATTGACAAAGAGACTCAAAATAGAGAAGAATTCCTCCCCAGTATGGTCGTTGGTTATGTTATGGAACACAATATCATAGGGATATTGCTAAATACACAACAAAATCTCCCTAGGATTAGCCTAGTAATCCTATACATAAAATCATTTAAACTCCTTTGGTTTCCCTAGATCTAGATTCAAACACATAGATTTATCTTTATTCTAAGGAATAATGGGGATGGCATGCCTTTGTTCGTAGGTTGTCCTTTATAAATCCTTGTTGTTGTAGACCCAAAACTCTAGCTCCATGCTCCACAACCTTCTTCCTATATACAAAAGACAAGCATTACCTCTCTACATCTCTACTTGGGATTATAATATTAGATCTAATTTTCCTCTACTCAGATCTATAATGATATGAATAAGATATAAACATTTTCATAATGGAATACAAATATATTAGGGGGACACGAATGATCTATTGATTAAATAAGAGAAATTACATCAAGCATACCTTGGGTGTAGATGCATTTCTTCTTTTCTCCTTGATCCTTTCTTCTCCCTTTAGCTTCTTGGTCAGGCTAGGCTCACTAACTTCTGGTTGTGATAGATAGGACAAGAACCTCTGCAAATGGGTAGCATAACCTTGCTCTTGAAATCTCCTCCTCTTTCCCAATACTTTCCTTTTTTATATAGATCTTTAGAGGAGGCTTGGGAGATCTTCTATATCTTCTAGAGACCACTAGAAACTCGAATGATGTGAGATCCTAGGCCCTTGACAGGAAGATAAAACTCATCCCTCACTCATAAAATCATAACTCCCTGAATCTAAAAGTTTCACAGATCCTTGGTTGTTGAGCACTATTGACCAAGCAAGGATTCTCCCTTTTTTTCTACTATGTATCCCATGAGGACCTCCAAAAGGGCTCAAATCTTAAGAAAAATGTACATTCTAGCTTCTATCCTCTTATGGATTCCTCTCTGGCCTATATGGTGGAAATTATAGCTAGAACAATAAATTCTTTATTTCACTTCAACATTCCATTTTCTCAATCATACATACATATTTAATATACCAACAACATTTAAAATTTAAACATGATGTCTCAACTTGTTAATATGTGATTTTCCCAACAAAGCTTGAGTTCATTACATGCATGATAAGTATTATATATTTCACCTTATTCATTACACTAACTTGATTCATTCTTTTAATAGAAATATAGCTAACAAACATTTGAGCATTTTGTTTAGTATAACTAACAAACATTTGAGCATTTTGTTTATTATTGCATGTTAGGCATCCTTCCATCCTCCTCTACTACAATAACTACACTACAACTACCATAGTAATACATCTACTCTCTTTTCAATTTTTTCTTCATTATTTAAATTCTCTCCAACAAACCCATAAATTTATCCATGCTACTTTGAACACAACCTTGTTCCAACATAATAATCTTCTATGTATGATGACTACTTATTTCTCACATCATTCTTCATTATTTCATTTATTTCCAACAAATCCATCAATTTTTCCATACTACCTCCCTCAAAAATAATTATCTTCTATGTACAATGAAAAGTCTTATTGGAAAACATCAACTTTCACCATAATTATCTTCTATGTAGGATGAGAAAATTTTATTTGGAGACACGATCTTTAACATAATTATCTTCTATGTATGATCAAAAAAATATTATTTGGAAACACCATCTTTAACATAATTATATACCATGTTTTTGGAAACACTATCTTTCGTATATCCTTACACAAGATTGACACGCATTATTAAAAAAAAAATTGACAAGTAAACTCACACCTAAACACAAGATTAACATGTGTTAAAAAATCGAGCCTTAGATTTATATATTTCATATTGAAAATGTTAAGCGAAACTAAGATATATAGTATGGGGGAAATTATGAAGCATTTTGTTGTAAATTATCCTCATGTATTACGAGTATTCTTCATAGGGAGAGTTACCATTATGTATGATCAATCTACCTATATTGTCTACAATGGCACTCGTTTCACATGGTCTCAAACCAATGAACATTGTCATGAACTCACCTATACTCTCTCTTTTCACATCCCCCTACGGGATATGGTCATGAACATTGTCATGAACATCTCCCTATGGGATATGGTCATGAACATTGTCATGAACTCACCTATACTCTCTCTTTTCTTTTATGTCATAACTAACATTTTCATGGGAATTCTAATAAGAGAACCCATGGTAGCATAAACGTAGAGAGTGAACTCATGGTAGCATAACCTTAGAGAGTATTGCTCTTATTTGTAGTGATCATAATTATAATTAGCTATGGTTTGGATTGTAACTATAATTAGTTGTTTGTTTATGTATATGTATGTGGTGGAATAAAAATTATAAGGAATGAAAGATTATATTTAAATATAGTATTTTAGGTGAATATTTTGGTTTAATAAAACCATACATGTATATAATATAATTTAGGTGAATATCTAATAAAAATATATAATATTTTATTATTTTTTGTAAATTTGAAGGTATATTATCAATTTAATCATATTTTATATAAAAAAATAGTTGAAGTTTAAAATAAAAAATGTCACATGTTGAATTTATCTTTTGAGAAAAATCTTAAAAATTAGCTAATTGATGAAAAAATTATCCTTTGAAAAATACCTTGTTATGGTGGCTTAGGGCCAAATTCATTTCTCAAACCCAATGGAGAGGTTAGTTCTTAACATTGTCAACATATTCCCCAATGATAAAACATTAGTTGTTCATTTCAATCACTATTGATCAAAGTTTATGTTTGCAACTTACCTTTTGATGCAGGAGCATCTCAAGCGAGCCAGCACGAAGGCGAAAGACAACTGGACAAGCGCCCAGCGCAAATTTTGAAATTGTCTTGAAGATGATGCGCCAACCTTAAATGAGATAATTAAGAAGGAGCACACTTGTAAAATGTAATCGGACCTTGAGCGATCCACTTTCGTCCTTAGTAAGAAGAAGGCATTTATAGTAGTTAATGCAAGTAGATAGAATTGACTGTTAGATTAGACAGTTTTAGAGCACAAGACAGAAACAGGATATAGACACCCTCATTGTGTATTGTAACATTATTATGAAGAGCATAAGCATGAAGAGCGAAAAGAGAATACAAAGCTGAGAAGGGAGAATTGTAGTTTGAAGACACCCATGTACAGATATTTGAATTAATAAGAAAAGAACTTTGATTCAAATTCATAGCGTTGTGTTGGTTCTCCGTGTATGTATGCTATATGTTATGCTCATGGTTATTTTACTCTTTCTGCTGTACATTTTCTTTTATGCTATATATGAATGATTTCTTGTTGAAGGTCTAAAATCTGAGAGAGAGAGAGAGAGATTAAGGGAAATGAGTTTCAATTGTTTCTCTATCTGAGAAAAATTTCCTACAAGGAGTGTAGTTGAATTGTCCTCAAGGAGTGTGTTGACAAAGGGTTCAGAGGTTTGTCTTTGGAAGCTCAGACTAGATAGATTTTGTTCTCATTCACTCAGAAGTGCAGTCAAACACAAGAGTCGTGCAAGGAGTGTGCAGGCCGGGTAAAGTCTCAGAGTTGTGAACCTAAGCAACGTATTGAGAGACTGTTGTTGCAGGTGTAAGCAGAGTCGAGGGAGTTCAACACTTGAAGGTGTTTGAAGGTCTATCACAAGGAGTTTGAACATGAGTTTTCTGAAGGAATCGAAGTCGTGGGAAGCTCAAAAGGAATTGAACCTTTGATGGGGTCGAAGGAAGGCAAGAGGCCAAGTACATGGAAAATATGAAGGAAGGCGTAGCGACATGGGATCCGCAAGAGGACAAGTTCCGTGAAGAGAGATACCTTGTTTAGTTTATGAAGACGTCCTTGAGAGAGGAAAGAGCGGATGGTCGGAATTCTCTGTGGAGAATTCGCGAAGTCTCGTGAGTCGTCAGATCTCATGGAGGAGCAAGGAAGTTATGGTGAATACTTTCAAGGGTTCAAGCTCAGGAGAGGCAGAACCGTAGATCCAAGCAACAAGGACTGTTGGATTTACATGTGGATTTCTATATTGGGGTTTCAAAGGTTTAAGTCCCGTAATCCTTGCAACGGGACTCATGAAATCACGAAACGCGAAGTTTCGAAGGGATAAAAGGATTATGTGGGCCACAGAAGACAACAAAGTGGACAGGTGGGGCACTCTTAACCAAGAAGTCAATTCAGTTGACCGTTTTGGGGTTTCGTGGAGTGAAGTTCCAATTCCTTGCATTAGGATTCGTGATATTGTGAAGTTCAAAGTCCTGATAGAAGTAAAGGGGTGTTGAAAGGTCAACCTTATGGACATATTGGCGTTTCGGAAAATCGGGTTTCGGGAATCAAGGGAATGAATTGCTTGATATCGCGATCACCGAAATCACGATAAAGAGAAATCCGAAGTAGGGAGAGAAACGGTCAGCGTTGACTTCCTTCAAGTTTTGGAGGTTGAGAGATAAGGCGCTGACCACCGGATTCGCAAAAGTGCAAAGTCTGGCCTCCCGAAGTATAAGGGGGGGGAATTACTCGAAGTTAGTGTGGGTGCAGATTTCCTGAAAGGGAAATAGAAGAGCATTTGCCAAAATATCTTTGAGCCAAGGAGAGAAGAACGATCCTGTGTACGTGACCTTCCGACCTGTGGGTTGACGAGGGCTGCGTCAATTTTGGTATCAGAGCCCATAAAGGTTCTTTTCTTTCTGTAGCAGAGAAAAAGAGAATTCACCATGCTTCCAAGGAGAAGAGACAGACAAACACTCGATCCACCAGAGGAGAGGGAAATGCCGAGAAGAAGAGGTAGGCAGATGACTGATCCAGCCATGGAAAAAGAAATGCGTGATTTACGCGCCAGACCTGAAGACATGGAGACAACACAGAGGCGTATAGTCAGTGCTGGGGATCTTAGTGATTCTGAAAGTGAAATTGAGGCTGAACATGAAGAAGAAGTTGTCGTTGAAGATGCAACAAACGAACATTTGATCAGAGCTATTGCAAGAATGGGTGCAAGAACAAAAATGGACATTCCAGTTTATGAGGGAAATCTGGATGCAGAGGAGCTTCTAGACTAGATTAGAGCTCTGGACACATACTTTGACTATGAAGGTGTCGAAGAGGACAAGAAGGTCAAACATCCTGTCACGAGATTAAAAGGACATGCAGCGTTGTGGTGGGATGAACTACAAGTTGACAAACGCTGTAAAGGAAAGAAAAAGATCAAAAGCTGGGACAGAATGATCGCGAAGATGAAAGCGAAATTCATCCCCAGGGATTACCAGATTACTCTATTTCGAAGGATGCAAAACCTGAGACAGAAGTTGATGACAGTGAAAGAATACACTGAGGAATTCTACAAGCTAAACATTAGGGCAGGTCATCGGGAAAGCGATGATGAGAAGGTTGCCAGATACATGAATGGCCTGAGATATGACATTCAGGATGAGATGAGCATGGTAACCATCTGAACGGTAGAAGATGCTTATCAGATGGCTCTGAAAGTGGAAGAGAAGCTGAGCCGAAAGAAGGGTTAGAGAGGCTGAGGCAAAAGTTAGCCCAAAGGAAAATCAATTGCCTAGGATAAATATCAGAATCCCAAGGAGGAATGGAAGAAACCTCAGACTCGAACCGAGAGAGGTGGAACCTCACAGCAAGGGAAATATGTTGAACAGAGAGGGCAACACACTGAGCAGAGAGGAGATTATGCTGATAATAATACTTTTCCTCGTACTAGAGGTAGAGGAAGAGGAAGAGGTGGAGTAATAACATGATTCACATGTGGAAATAATGGGCACAAGTCTTACGAGTGTCTGGATAAAAAGAAAGAGAGTGGAGAGACTCACATCGCCAAAACATAGAGGTGGGATGTTGAGGTGGAAAATGTTGAAGGCAGAAGATCACTGATGATGCGAAAAGTTCTTTTGACACCAGAGAAGGAGGTGGAGAGTTCATTCCAAAGAACCAGACTTTTTCGAACTGCTTGCAAAACCAAGGACAGGGTATGCAAGGTCATTGTGGACAGTGGTAGGACAGACAATCTTGTTTCTACAGAGATGGTAGAAAAGCTGGAGCTGGAGACGATTGATCATCCAAAGCCCATACAAAGTTTTGTGGCTACAAAAAGGACATCAGGTAACTATCACTAAACAATGTTTAGTTGAATTTAAGATAGGAGGATATAATGATAAGATACTTTGTGACGTTATTCCCATGGATGTTTTTCATCTATTGTTCGGTAGACCATGGAAATATGACAGGAATGTGATTCATGATGGGAGAATGAACACATACACCCTAGAAAAGAATGGGATAACTCACATGTTTCTTCCAATTAAGGATAAGAAGGTGAAACCAGAAGTAAGCAACACTATACTTCTCATGAGTGGGAAGGAACTTCTTACCGAGGTTAAGAAGAAGGAAGAACCACAATTCATTGTGGTTAGGAAGCCAAAGATTCTATTGACCAGCACAGGAGTAGATGATTTACCAGAAGAAGTTCAGGAACTGCTAGAAGAGTTCGCTAACATAGTAGTGGACGAACTACCTCATTCGTTGCCACTGATCAGAAGCATGAGTCATCATATTGATCTCATACCAGGAGCCAATTTTCCAAACAAAGCCGCGTAGAGATTGACACCGCAGGAGAATGAAGAGGTTAAAAGGCATGTCTAGGATTTATTGGACAAAGGGTTGGTCAGAGAAAGCTTGAATCTGTTTGCTGTTCCAACAATACTCAGTCCGAAGAAAGACAGAGGCTGGAGGATGTGTACTGACTCGAGGATGATTAACAAGATAACCATCAGGTACATATTTCCATTACCAAGGATGGATGATCTGATGGATTTCTTGAGTGGAAAAAAATTATTTTCAAAGATTGATTTGAAAAGCGGTTATCATCAAATCCACATGAGAGAAGGTGATGAGTGGAAGACAGCCTTCAAAACCAACGAAGGGTTATATGAATGGATTTTTATGTCATTTGGCTTAACAAATGTGTCGAGTACCTTCATGAGGTTGATGAACGAAGTCCTGAGGGAGTTCATTGGAAAATTTGTTATCGTATATCTGGATGACATACTGGTTTTCAGTAAAATAGTGGCAGAGCATATGAAACATTTGGCTACAGTAATGTAGAGGCTACAGTAGGAGAAGTTGTTCATAAACATGAAGAAATCCTTATTCATGAAGACAAATCTCATTTACTTTGGATTTTTTATTTCTGCAGATAAATTGAAGATGGATCCAGATAAGGTGGAGGTAATCAAGAATTGGCCATCACCGAAGAATACCTTTGAGGTGAGGAGTTTTCACGGATTGGCTAGTTTCTATGACAAGTTCATCAGGAATTTCAGTGGAATTAGCACACCGATGATGGATATAGTGAAGAAAAGACACAAGTCTTTTCACTGGACAAAAGAGGATGAGAATATTTTTAATCTATTGAAGAGGAAGATTACAGAACAACCAATTTTCGTGTTTCCAGATTTCCAAAAGACATTTCAAGTGAAATGTGATGCAAGTGGATTTGCAATAGGGGAAGTCTTGAGTCAAGAGGATAGATCGATAGCATACTTCAGCGAGAAGTTGAATGAAGTGAAAGTGAAATACTCCACTTATGACAAGGAGTTTTATGCTATCATTCAGGCATTGAAGAAATGGAGGCATTACTTAATCCTGAAAGAGTTTGTCTTGTACAGTGACAATCATGCATTGCAGTTTGTGACTCAACAGGAAAAGTTGAATCAAAGACATGTCAAATGGGTGGAATATATGCAAAATTTCACTTTCGTGATTAAACACATTTATGGTTCTGCTAACAAAGTTGTTGATGCTTTGAGAAGGAAATGTTTGTTGTTGCAGGAGTTCAAAGTCAAAACATTGGGTTTTGATGACCTCAGGGAGATGTACAGAGATGATCCAGATTTTAAGGAGGCATACAAAGAAACTGAGAATCCAATTCTCAGAGATAGAAGCCAATGGATAGAATACATAATCCAGGAAGGATTAATGTTTAAAGGTAATCAACTTTGTATTCCAAAATGCCCCATGAGGGAGAATTTGCTGAAGGAGAAACACAGTGGAGGATTGGCAGGGCACTTTGGTCATGACAAGATGTTTGCAAAGTTGAATGAGTCATATTTTTGGCCGAGAATGAAAGCAGATGTCAAACAGTTCGTGGACAGATGCAAAATTTTCTAGCATTCGAAGGGAAAGAAACAGAATGTAGGATTTTATCAACCATTGCCCATACCGGAGAGGCTGTGGGATGCAGTCAGCATGGATTTCATATTGGGATTGCCAAGAACACAAAGAGGGTTCGATGCAATCTTTGTGGTGGTGGATAGATTTTCCCAGATGCCACACTTCATTCCATGTCAGAAGACTAGTGACGCAACTCACATTGTGAATCTGTTTTTCAAAGAAGTCATTCTAATTCACGGCTTACCAAGAAGCATAGTTTCAGATCGAGAGACTAAGTTTATAGGACACTTCTGGAGGACCTTATGGAAGAAGCTAGGAACTAACTTTTCATCTAGTTCAACTTATCATCCTCATATTGATGGAAAAATAGAAGTAGTGAACAGAAGTCTGGGAGACTTGCTGAGAAGCTTGGTGACAAAACACCACAGCCAGTGGGATAACATATTACCACATGCCGAATTCGTTTATAACGACTCGATTAACAGAAGCACAGGGCAAAGTCCATTTCAGATTTTCTATGGCATGCAGTTGAGAGCGATTTATGAGCTGAGAGATTTGGAACAGACTGGGACTAGGAGCGCTACTGCAGAAGATTTCACAGAGGCAATGAAGGAACTTCACAGCTAGGTGAAAGAGCGTTTACACAGTTCAAGCTAGGAATATAAGCACAGAGAAGATCAACACAAGAGACAAATTCAATTTGAGGTTGGTGATTTGGTTCTAGCACATTTGAGAAAGGAAAGGTTCCTGAGAGGAACATATAATAAGTGAAAGATGAAGATAATCGGACCATGTAAGGTCTTAAAGAAATTTGGGGCAAATGCATATGAGATTGAATTACCCGATGGGATCGAAATTTCTTCGATATTCAATATCTCAGATTTGTACCCATATAAATCCGAGGAAATAGGGATAGGAAATGAACAACTAGAATTCCACTGGACAAAGCAGATGCCAGTTGCAGAAAAAACGCAGATGGAGCGCATACTGAACAAAAGAGTGAGCAAAAAGACTAGGCGAAAGAAATACTTTGAATATTTGGTCAAGTTGAAGGGCCATCCAGTTGAAGATGCCAGCTAGGAGAATGAAGCAAAGGTCCAGAGGCATGGATGGACTGTACGTGAGCTCATGGATAGGAGCCCATGAAAATATTCAAGCAAGGGAGTATGATGCAGGAGCATCTCAAGCGAGCCAGCACGGAGGCAAAAGACAGTTGGACAAGCGCCCAATGAAAATTTTGAAATTGTCTTGAAGATGAAGCGCCAACCTTAAATGAGATAATTAAGAAGGAGTTCACTTGTAAAATGTAATCATACCTTGAGCAATCCGCTCTCATCCTTAGTAAGAATAAGGCATTTATAGTAGTTAATGCAAGTAGATAGAATTGAATGTTAGATTAGACAGTTTTAGAGCACAAGAGGGAAATAGGATATAGACACCCTCATTGTGTATTGTAACATTATTATGAAGAGCATAAGCATGAAGAGAGAAAAGAGCATACAAAAATGAGAAGGGATAACTGTAGTTTGAAGACACCCATGTACAGATATTTGAAATAATAAGAAAATAACTTTGATTCAAATTCATGGCATTTTGTTGGTTCTCTGTGTATGTATGCTAGATGTTATGATCATGGTTATTTTACTCTTTCTAATGTACATTTTATTTTATGCTATGTATGAATGATTTCTTGTTGAAGGTATGAAATCTAAGAGAGTGAGAGAGAGTAAGGGAAATGAGTTTCAATTGTTTCTCTATCTGAGAAAAATTTTCTTCAAGGAGTGCAGTTGAATTGTCTGCAAGGAGTGCATTGACAAAGGGTTCAGAGGCTTGCCTCTAGAAGCTCAGACTAGATAGATTTTGTTCTCATTCACTTAGAAGTGCAGTCAGCCATAAGAGCCATGCAAGGAGTGCACAGGCTGGGTAAAGTCTCAGAGTTGCGAACCTGAGCAAAGTATTGAGAGACTGCTACTGCAGGTGTGCGCAGAGTTGAGGGAGTTCAACACTTGAAAGTGTTTGAAGGTCTGTCGCAAGGAGTGCGAGCAGGATTTTTCTGAAGGACTTGAAGTCATGGGAAGATCATAAGGAATTGAACCTTCGATGGGGTCGAAGGAAGGCAAGAGGCCAAGTACCTGGAAAATATGAAGGAAGGCGTAGCGACGTGGGATCCGTAGGAGAACAAGTTCCGCGAAGAGAGATACCTTGTTTAGTTTGTGCAGACATCCTTGAGAGAGAAAAGAACAGACGGTCAGAATTCTCTGTGGAGAATTCGTAAAGTCTTGTGAGCCATCATATCTCACGGAGGAGCAAGGAAGTTATGGTGAATACTTTCAAGGGTTCAAGCTCAGGAGAGGCAGAACCATAGATCCAAGCAACAAGGACCGTTGGATTTACATGTGGATTTCTATATCGGGGTTTCACAGGTTGAAGTCTCGTAATCTTTGCAATGGGACTCATGAAATCAAGAAACGCGAAGTTCCGAAGGGATAAAAGCATTGTGTGGGCCACAAAAGATAGCAGAGTGGACAGGTGGTACACTCTTGACCAAGAAGTCAATTCAGTTGACCGTTTCGGGGTTTCGTGGAGTGAATTTCCAATTCCTTGCATTATGATTCACAATATTGTGAAGTCCGAAGTCCCAACAGAAGTAAAGGGGCATTGAAAGGTCAACCTTACGGACGTATCGTCATTTCGACAAATCGAGTTTCGGGAATCGAGGGAATGAGTTGCTCGATATCGCGATCACCAAAATCACGATAAAGAGAAATCCAAAGTAGGGAGAGAAAGGGTCAGCGTTGACTGCCTTCAGGTTTTGGAGGTTGATAGATAAGGTGTTGACCACCGGATTCGCAAAAGTGTGAAGTTCGACCTCCCAAAGTATAAGGGGGGCAATTACTCAAAGTTAGTGTGGGTGCAGATTTCCCGAAAGGGAAATAGAAAAGCATTTGTCGAAAGCTCTTTAGGCCAAGGAGAGAAGAACGATCCTGTGTAGGTGACCTTCTAACCCGTGGGTTGACGAGGGCTGCGTCACCTTTGTGACTCTGGAAATGTTTGTGTGCATGTTGTTGTTTGCATTTATTTATATAGTTCCCTTTAATCTATTATAATAGCTAGTAGTGGACTTTATTATTATTTCTTTGGCTATCAAGGAATCAAGATGCTTCCACCTTGAAGGATGAGAAGGAAAAGGATAATTTTGTTAGGTTATTTTGAAGAATTTAAATCTCATTAATTGGAAGTAATCTTGACTATTAAGCATGGCTTCTGAATTATTATATGTCTAAATATATCTGTAACATCTAATGAAGTTTTATGGTTTTTTAGTACTACCTCAATGTTCATCAACACTATTGGAATCAACAGTATACTATATTTGACATGAATTTGACATGGCAAGTATGCAGCATGCTTCCATAATTAAATCGGCATTAATGGCTATCTAAGCAACAATGTAAAGAATAGGACACATAACGGCACTAAAATTTGAGACCTATCAATCCCATGATTTTCTTGGAATATTTCCATTAGTTTGAAACCCTCAATAGTTCTTCAAAAGGCATCAAATTTTTGTTATCTAAGGATGACCCAACAACTTCCACAAAGGTTGGAATTAAGGATGCATTAGATCTTAGGTTCTTTCTACTTTCAATATTTAGTGACAATGATTTTTGGAACCTTCACATGCTGAATAGAAAGAGGGTGGCACGACTACATTGAACTCCATTTGGGCTCTAGAGGAGGAGAGAAGCCTAGGAACTTGAAAAAGTTGTTGACAGACAAGGGCATGAAAAAAATTGGATGAGAAACACAAAGATAGAATATTCTTTGTAAATTTATTTACATAACTAAAAACATGCTTAGGTGGGTCCTAGATTTTGCCACATGCATCCACAATTTTGTTTGGGTTGATGGTGTCATCTCTAAGTTCAAACTTCCATTATACCTTCCCTTGTTCATTTTCGTGGCGATTTTGTTTACAACTACCCTTGAATCAAAAAACTAGTCAAATAGATAATGATCACGATATGTATTGAATCAATTTACTTCCACTAAAAAATTGGTCAGATAGATAATGATCATGATATATATTGAATGAATTTGCTTCCACTATTGACAAAAACCTTTCTTTCAACAATTTAGATGTATTTCATGTACTCACTCACTTTAATTTTGGAGATTTTTCTAACAATTAAAGTGATCCCCAAGTTTCTTTTGGAATTAATTTAAAATATAAGTATAGTAAAATATGGGCTTAAGAAATTTGTCTTATCCAAATATATGTAATTATATACCTATATGAAAAACCCAATCCAATCACCTCAAACAAGTTTATATGTCACATTCTATGATTAAAATCAATCTTCTCTTAGTAATTTAAGAGTCCATTTTCGAGATATATAAATAATTCTCTATATTAAGCTTGCAAATTGAAAACATATTATGTTTCCCACACAAATGATACAAAAGTGGGAAAATATATGAAATTACAAACAAGATAATTATGTAAACATGCCTAATTGTTCTATTATTTCTATGTATAATGTGTGAATAAAAAGATCGATAATTACCTCATTTCTTTTCATTTTAGATAAATTTTACTATAGATGTAAAAAATCACAATGATCGAGACATAATGTTTGATGTAGCATATACACTTTAAACAATTCTTATTATTGTTTAGTAATTTTCTGGAAATGAACTGTGTAGAAGGTTTGAAACATCCAACGTTTTGAGTGGGCACTCCACCCATCATCACGAACCAAGAAATCTAAATGAGAAGTGATCATTTAGCTTTATTGGTCCCTGATGATGGGTGGAGTGTATGTTACAAGAAAATCCCCCTACAGACAGGTGGATTCCCTATTGGACCCTAAATCTCTAACATCAAGACAGAAAGGTGCTAACTTTGGTCACTGACATCCCTTTAAACCTAGATAAGCTAATCTATAGAGAAGAGGAATAATATGTACCTTTTTTATGATGTTTGTCCTTGCCCAGTCCAAGTTGATATATGATCCTCAAGCTCTTCAAAAAGTCTTTCAATCCAATAAAAAACAAAACATGCTTCCTATTCTACTACGATTAGTTTGAAATTAGATCTATCCATTAAAGACAAGTTCATGTAAGTATACACAATATTGAAGGAAACATGACATTAACATGTTTTAAAGAGAACTCGATAGAGATACTTATAGAACTTTGTTGAAGCTACAACAACATCTTCCATATCTCCTTGTCCAACCCCTTTCTCAAACGATCCACAAACAAAATGACTATGCTTCATTGATTATCTCCCTTATGAGATCATAAGTTTGATGCCTTCAATGAATCTTGTTTTCACCATGAGGAGGCCTCCTTATATAGGCTTGGAGAGGCCTAACCACCTTAGATATTCTTGGGATAGGTTGAGGATCTTTCTCCATCAGTTGTGGATCCTCCCTAAGATCCATCCTTGACCTCAGATTCAAATCAAACGAACTTCAGAGATAAGGGAGATATTCCATTGATTTTCTCAAAAGCATAACACAACCCCATAATGATGCATAGAGTGCTATAAAACTCTCCCAAAGGAGGGAAAGGAGCACTAGCACTCCCCGCTAGTGGGTAGGGGAGAACTGCAATTCAAAATTCATTTTTAAGTGGTCTTTCTCAAGGCAAAGGCTTTGTACTCTTTGTCAAATGATTTATCCTTCTTTAACAAGTCTCTGTGGGTGTCTTCAAGTGTTCCTTGTGATGTCGTTCAAGACACGACATAGGCAATATTAAAGTATGATGTTTGATGACAATAGGTCATTATTGAAGTGAGTAATTTTGATGTGTAACAGATTTCGCCCCAAAGTGTGAAGTTAAAAGCTGAAAACTGATGACTGAAGTACTTTGTAGACTTTTTCGAGCAAGGGTATGGAGTCAAAGAACCTGGCAGAAGCTGCACACAACCATCAAACAAATATTATGATATTTTTTAAACCTAAGGTAGGCATACCTATGCTTGGGTGATAAAGACTTGCAAGGTATGGTCGCCATAAGATACACTGTGGATCCATAATTGTATTAACAAAAAGGTATAGCCACCAAATATACAATGTGGATCTATACTTCCATGACATGAACTAATTGTAGCCATGAAAAATAAAAGTGGATCTATGTGGTAGTATATGTGTCAATATTCAAAAGAAACTCTGTCACAACCTAGGTAAAGTACATATCAGAGTGATCACTCAACCCAAGGTATTCTTACCAATCCCGATGCAGTACGAGTCTAACCATGTAAATAGATGTCCTGATGTCCAACATGGAAGAAACCACTTTATTATTGGTCAATGGTGTAAATTGTTAACAAGTGAAAGGGAAATAACCATTGATGTCAATGATACCCAAGGTACCCTAGTACATTCCAACGAATGTGAATAGATGAACTGAAGTCAAACATACATGGAATCATCCGATCAGAGGTCAATAATGTAAACTGACTTTCGAAAGTGAGGAGGCCTGCCATTGAGGCATACAGGTCCCAAGGTGCTAATTGGTTTCTAAGTCTAATTCCTGGATAATGTGTTGAAGTCTATAGGAACAAACTTGTCGAAGGAGGGCCTTGATGTATCCCCATCAACGACACGAAACTAAAACAAATATGTAAATTGGTGGATCAAATGAACATGGACTGACACAGGTATTGAAACAAGAAACTTGTGATGGTTGACTCTCAAGGAAGATACTTCCCTTGAACACTGAGGCACAATAGCAGAAACATGACATGGACCAAAACATGATAATGCAATGGATATTGTGACTTTCGTTGGGTGACCCAAAGGAGTCAAGAAACTTGGAGGATTGGTTCAGTACAAAGGTTTGACGGATTAAAATGTATGCAAAGATAAAGTGTCATGTTCAAGGGTGACCGTAAGAGGGACTTGTGATGTTTTCAAAAACTGCTTGGCTTGTTTCCTTCAAAAGTTTCTGCCATCTAGATAGACGAGTACCTATTTTTAATTTAACGAGCTTGAGGAGGGTAACACATGATCGATATAACTCACCTTCAGTAAGTCCCTCTTCCTTTGTTTAACAAACTGGAAGAAGTAAGGGTTCGGTCCCGTACGGTCCCTTCAATGTATATATTTTTAACGAGTCCATAGAAGGTAAACTCGATGATTTTTCATGTTTAGAGAGTCTGAAAAGAACTTATAAATGACTCCATTGTTGTCCTTTTCTTAATGTCAGTCTTGCGAGGCCGAAAAATAGATAAATTATCACTCGAAAGATGCCCTTTCAAACCTTTTAACAAGTGGGAAAGGAAGAAAGATCACTCGACAAAGTTTTCATGTTTAGAGAGTCTAAAAAGAGCTTAAAGACGACTCCAGGGGGTTCCTTTTTCATGTATCCATGAAATTCCAAAAAAGAGATAAAATTTTACTCAGTGCGTTCTCGTGTTTTTTCAAGCATGATAACGAACAAAGACTATGCTCGTTAATGTGACAAGATAAAAATCAAACAAAACTGCTCTAAAACCTACCAATAATGATAAAACTACACACCAAGGTATTAATTATGTCTCCAAAATTATTTTTAAAAACCCAAAATAACTATGGTTTTAGCAAAAATGAAATTTGTATAATAGTAATATAGGGTAAAAATGACTTCCACCAATTCATTTGTGCCAATACTTTTAGTTGTGGAGAAATTGGCTTTGGAGGGTGATTCTTGGCCTCATCGGTTCTGGAGCTACAGTCATCCATTTTCTTATCCGTTTGGATCAGGTTGGTCCTCTGCTTCTTCCAAACATTTTGCATGGCTTACAATTCATTTTTAGGTAATTATTTTTCTTTAAAAATGATGCCCTGGGAGTGATCTAAAGGCCGAAGAGGCTCAACACTCCCCTAAAAGGCTAGAGGGAGTGCTACTCAATTTTGTCATCACTCTGCTAGGCTTGCCTAGAGGGCGTTAGTGCTCTATTCAAATAATAAAGGGAGCGCTACCAAAAATGCACAAAAATGCCAAAAAAGGGCTCGACGCTCCTCTAAAAGGCTAGGGGAGTGTTGCTTGAATTTTGAGCTCTCTGGTAAGCTTGACTAGAGGGCGTTAGTGCTATATTCAAATGGTAAACAGAGCACTGCCAAAAATGCACAAAAATGCCAAAAAAGGGCTCGGATCTCCTCTAAAAGGCTAGGAGAGTGATACTCGATTTTTTAGCACTCTAGTAATATTGTTGGGATAGCACTAGCGCTCTAATCAAAGGCTAAAGGGAGCATTGGAAAACAAAAGAAAAGAAATTTTAAAGTTTAAAGCACCCAAAAATTGTTAATGTGGCATGACTAATGGTCTTTTATTGATGATGGTTGCAAGTTATATTTGGCAAAAGAAATGATCGAGTGGAGGGAGCATGAGCATGAGCTCAATGATGTGGCTTCTTTACAAATCCCCTGATCAAGGACCACATTGAGGAATTGCGGTCTCCTCAAGTTCTTTAAGATGCGGAAGATGAAGAAGGAAGTTCTCCTCCTTGAATACATGATCGGGTTGTGGAACACTACGAAACAAGGCTTCTGAATTGGGACACATTTTCTTAGCATTGAGTTAGAGGATGTTTATTTCCTGACCAGCTTCTCAAAGAGAGGGGCTCCTGTTATCTTATCTATACAGAGGGCACTTCCAGTGCCTATAGAAGAATATCTGGCGAGTCATTGTATTCCAAGATCGAGATTGGTGGGAGGTAGATGTTAGGGACCTATCTCTTTGATCTATTTTATTCTCCATCACAAATTTAGTAGGTATCACTAGCTCACACTTGGCTTCAAGATCATAGGTGGCTTATGCTTTACAGTGTATGGATCCAACTCTATTTAACTGGAGTGCAGGATTCCTTCACAATGTGAAGGAGAAGATTTTGAGATGCAGGATGGGGTAGCAAAAGAAGTTTGGATATGGTATGTTTCTGGTTTCGTTCTTTTTAGAGCATATTCCTCATATGCAACCAAAAATTGCACTAGTAGTACGACTAGTGGGTGAACCACGTATGGAGTGCTAGACAAGTCTATCTCTGAGGCTAGGGACGGAGTCAAAGTTTAGATTTACAGGTGACTTCTTTACTTGGCTAAGGTGACAATTGATCGTCATAGAGAACTTCCCATATGCCGAAGTGGATTTCTGGGGTAGCATGGACCTGGTTCTTCTAGATGGAATGGACTAGGATGCGTTAGGTAAGAAACCAAAACAATCTTTTCAAGTGTTTTTTGATTTTAAAGTTTATATTATTTTTTGGGGTATCTAGAACATTTTTTTAACAGAGGTATCATTTCATCGTGCAAATAGGGGAGAAACACATCTGGCAGAGATACCGTCACTGGGTCGTCATGGAGATGATCAAATAGTGGTATATCATGAGGTAGTGGCAGGGGGTCTCTCGGAGGTTTAGATAAACCTTCGTGGTCTTAGGATGGGTATCACTCCTTTTTGAAGGTGGGATGTACCCTTGCATCAACAAAGACATACAGTGGGAGTCCCCGAGAGCCTAAAGTCCCTACTGAGATGAGTAGCCCATGCAGTAGTGTGCTACTCAGAGAACAATGTGATGCAAGAGGATTATAATATTCTTGATTATTTGTATAGTCTATATAATGATGTTATGGGGATGAGGACCCAAACTTTTGCCCTTCTATGTACCTTTTTGATGTAATCAAACATTTTCTATCACGTCGTATATATATACATATCTGATTTTTGTAGTGCCAAATGATGTTTCCAAATGATCTCTTAATGTGATGCATTTAATTTACATATGATGTATTTTATATGATTTGTTTTCTTTATGAAACATCATCTATGTGCGAGATACTGATCCTTGATGTAATTAGCTAATGAATCCGAACTTGTATTGAATTCTCTTGGTATGTGTTTGTATTCGATACAATAGAACATTATTTCAAGATGACGATCTCATAGGTGGATACACAATAGGATAGGATTACGAATGGTGTATATTTGATTAAGTTGACAGACCATGAGTTGAGAGTCTAGGTTAATGATCATACGAGAGATACCTATGGAAGAGGCTTTAGTTAAAATTCCAATGAAAGCATGATATTCTTCCATGTTGTTAGTTTATGACCCTAAGCAAATACCTCCTGAAATCACCAACTCATCAGAGTGGTAAATGACCCAAGTTGCAGAAGTAATATTCTGGGTATGTTGACTAGCGCCATCCGCAAACCCGACAAATATAGGAAAGGAAGATGTCATCTGCACATGCAATCAAAAGACAAAGTGTTAGCACTCTGTAATTTTCCCAAGGCTATGGAGGAAGTCACAGGCGAAACATCAAACCACTTCAAGTTAGGGATCTCTCCCTCCGAGACTCAAAGAGGGATCTCTCTGTCAAATTTAGATTTGTTTGAAACAGGATATTAGGCTAGTTATGCATAACAGGGTTTGTTTTTATTTGAGGTGTTTGGATGAATGATTGCCTTAGAATCCCATTGGGCTATGGGATCTATGTCAAAACTTAAGATCAAATAAACAACTTTTAAATGGCTTCTTCACATGGTGAGATAGCCAAGATACTGGATCGATTAAGATAAAATGTGATGGAAATATAGAACAGGTGAGAGGTTCATTTAAGTAAAGAAGCATTCAAGAATTTCTTTAACTCAAAATCAGAAGAATAACATGCAGACTGATAAAAGGCCAAATATAGAGTACCCGAGGTAAATTATGTTCTTTAAATTCCTTTTAACAGTTAGAATTAGAAAACAAGGTGATAACAGAGTAAGAAAGCATTAACATAGCAAGAAAAACATCACCAATGTCCAGACGCAAGAATCATGTGCACCAATTCCTTTGTATTACTGGTGGATCTAAAAAATTACAGAGAACAACCTTTCAGGGTGAAATGATCAACCCCTTTTACATTAAAATCATCTTAATAAATTGGAGAGATCCCCCCAAAAATTGTGTAAGTCGTATTTAACCACCTCGGCCAAGAATAGCATAAAATCCCCAAAAATTTGGAACTACAAATTTGGCCGAATTTACTGAAAATAAGGGTATGCTCAGTCATTGATTTCTCTCAATAAGTGACACCTGTGAAAAAACTGAAGGATTTTATTGTATATTAGCTTGTCTATAGAAAAAACCTCCTTCCGTTTCTCAAATTTTGATTCCACCTCGTCGAAACAACTCCCACAAAATCGGGACTGTAACAGGAAAAACCATAAATACGAAAAATGAGGCTGAAAGATAGCCTCAATTATCCCAATTGGGGGCACCTTTGAAAAACATGAGAGAGTTTTTTTTTCTTCAGCCTATTATGAACAAAAACCTCTTTCGTTTTTGAAAATTTCATCTTCGTTTTCCCATAATCCACTTCGCAAGACGAGGTGTAAAAACTAGAAAAACAATGGTTTTTTGAAAATGGGGGAGGATGGTTTTGCAGAGGTAAGTGGTATTCTGGACCCCCCCCTGAGGTGGTAAGTGTTATTGGGAGGGGGGGTCCGAAATCACCTGGAGGTGACAAGTGTCCCTCCCAATACCACTATTCCGGACCCCCCCCCCCCCCC
>JZKD02S0118498.1:102393-115866 GCA_000966675.3 Picea glauca | reverse complement strand
TGTTTTAATGTTTTGCTTTTTTATATATTTTTGTATTTACGTTTTATTCTGTTTTTGTATTTACGTTTTGTTTTATTTTGTTTTTGTTTATTAGTTTTTGTTTTTAATGCATGTTTTTATTATATTGTATTTTGTTTGTTTTTTCATTATGTTTTATTTAATATATATTAACTTATATGTTTATTATTTTATAAGGTTTTTTTTTGTTAATATTATTATATTTTTTTTATTATTATTATTTATTAATGTTTATTCTAACAAACTGACCTAATTATTAATTAATTAATTGATTATTAACTAGTCTAGCATATTTTAATTAATCTAAAATTATTAATTAATCAATTAACTTATTTTATTGCTAACATTATTAACTTATTGTTCTTTTTAGCCTATGTTTGTTTATTCATGGAGGGGAGGTGGGAGAGAAGTAGCCAACGGGACAAATGGGCAAAGGGAGTGAGTGGCACAATGATGAATGAAGCATGCAACAGGGTGACAGAGGATCAGGCAAAATGGATGGAGGGGAAAAAGGAAACAACCGAGAGACCAGCAAGACGGATGTCTTCATCATGAGGGCAACACCAAAAAACAACTGAAGAATCGAGTTACCTATGATTATAGGACCCTAACATAGGCTTCACCTGGGGATGAAAGCTCTTTCGGGAGGTGTCAAGAACCACTGAACTCTGAATATGTAGACCGGTGCTTTATTCATTGGGAAAATCTTAAAATCGTATTCTGCAACCTGTACCTGTTTTGATCTTGCAATTGAAAACCAAATCAAAATGAACATTGTTGAAAAAGAGATGCTCAGAATGTTGAGCTTATTCACGCTCTCCTACCTACCCTATACTGCTCACAATTTTGTTGTTTTAAATGATACAATAATGCCAGTGCAACCAGTCAAGCAATTGCTCTACTAGCTCTATTATTTCAATATTTTTAATCAATATCAGAAATAGAACTTACGTAGGCATCATGAAATGCTTTTCATCCTGATCTTCATTACAAGAAGCTTGATAAACATGATAGATAACAGAAATACCAGGAATGCATTATGGCTCTATGATGAACAATTTCTCCATATAAATAGCCACTAGATCAAGATAGACTTGACCAATTACTAGATATTCAAATTTGACCAACTAAACTTCATGATTTGATGTCGTAGTTATGCTCTTTGTATCCTCATGCACTTCCTAACATGGCTGCAAATGTTCTAGTGGGTTTTGAAATGATACTTCTATTGAGCACGTCCCTATAGTTGACTGACTGATCATGTCAATATCATAACATCCTTTCAGCCTATAGCTAGATGATGGAAAATGGATTTGACGACACAAGTCATCCAACACATCAGCTATGGGGTCATAAAATAATTTAGATAAGGGTGCCATTGGCTCTATTGGTACTTCATGGCTTACACTGTGACTTTCAACTAGAATCTAACCAAGATTCCCCCTCAAAATTTGAAATGAATTAAAGCACAGAGGCAATGAATCAAGATGGATCAGCTCATCACCTTTTTTGAGCTTCATGATTTCATCTGAGGTTTGATATTCAAGAAGGCTCAAGGGATGCACCCCTGAATCAAATTTTGTATCTCCAATGGCATCTTCAACTGGTTGATCAAAGAATTATATGTCTTCACTATTTACAACTGGCCTAGAGTTTCTTTTCAGAAATTGAAAAGATGAGAAACATAAGGGCAAATTGTTTCCACTTACTTTGATATTTTATGCATTTTCCTCATCGCTATCATGATTATTGTGTAAAGGATGATTGTCATATTTGAGTTGTAACTGATCTTATTCCTGCCAACGACATGTTGTTGATTTCTTTGAACAGTCCACATCTATTTTAGCCTCATGATCATCATCATACGGATAGCACTTGGGTAGATTATCCAAGTAAGAAATTTCATCCAACATGCACATCATATCAACTGATTGTTCCTTTGTAAGTTGAGATGGAACTTCATCTTTGACTGTGTTGTGAATTGAATACATGAAAGAATCATTATCCAAACCATGGTACCAAGGATGAGCAGCAAAATGTTTGGGAATAGTGACCTTTTCTTTCTTTCAAATCAATGGAACATGATGTCTTTGGATAGAAAGCTCATTTTTTATGTTGATCCTCTGCATCATCTCTTCCATGGCACTGGCCAAAATGTTCATTTTAGCTTCTAATTACTTTAGTTGCTCCTTTTCTTTATTCTTTACCTTTCACCTTTTGATCAGCAAGTTGGTCTCCAAATCAACTACAATGTTCTGCATTTCTTCAAGGCTTGCAGTGTTCCTTTCTCTTAATTGGAATGCCATCTCAGGATCAAAGGCATCTGGGAAATGAAAGTGTGTTGATCCTGGGGGTGGTCTTATATCAGCAGGCATTGCATGATATATCTTATTGAACCTTGCTGAAAACTGATGTACTGTTTCCCCTGGCTGTCTTTTCAAATGGTCATATTCTTCTAGGATGAGAAAGACATTTCTCATGATCACCCACCGATCTAGGAAAGCTTACACAAACTGATGGAAATTGTTAATTCTTGTAGCTGGGATATTTTTAAACCAGTTCTTAACTTTACCTTGCAAAGACAGGGCAAACATACTTATATATACATCGTCATCTTTGACCTCATAAAGGTCAAGGAAATCTTCAAACCTCTGGATGTGTTTTTCAGCAGTAATATTGGCATCCTCTCCATCAAACCTGGGTAGATTATTGGTGTAATTTGCAGGGAGGTCATGGAGGATAGGAGGAAAATATAGGGGTTTGTATCTGTCTAGGATTTTGACAGGTACAGGAGGTGAAGTAAGAGGCTTACAACCATCTAGAGTAGTAGCAAGAGTAGGACATAAAGCAAGAGGCTTATGTCTCACTAGGACTTCTACAGGTGCATTTGGGATGTGCACAGGTGTATGAGTATGTACATAATCTAAAATTGGGGATATGATCTGTTGAGGCTCATTAGTTTGCAGATGATTAATGTAATCTTCAACAATGTACTTTTGATCAGGTTTAGAATAAGACAAAACATAATTGCAGATAAAACCAAAGATGTCTTGAATGCAATTTGAGCTTGAGTACCTGGTCTTTCTAGGTTGCTTGGCCATGCTTTAGGTTCTTTCTCCAGTGGATTCTTTGAGTTGGCACTATCTAGAGATGATTGGATTCACCAGGTGAATGATCTCAACCTTCTTGTGTCTAGTCATTGTCCACCATCAGTGATCAGATCTGAAGCTTTGAAGTGTACTACTGGGGAGAGTTCCCCAGTATGGTCGCCATTCTATTAGCACTCTATAATTTGCCTAAGGTTGTGGAGGCAGTCATAGAGGCAAAATCAAACTGCTTTGAGTCAGGGATCTAGCCCTCCGAGACTCAAAGAGGGATCTCTTTGTCAAATTTAGATTTGTTTGAAACAGGATATTAGGCTAGTTATGTAGAACAGGGTTTGTTTTTATTCGAGGTGTTTGTATGAATGATTATTTTAGAATCCCATTGGGCTATGGGGTCTGTGTCAAAACTTAAGATCATATAAACAAATTTTAAATGGATTCTTCATAGGGAGAGATAGTCAAGATACTAGATCGATTATGATAAAATGTGATGGAAAGATAGAATAGGTGAGAGGTTCATTTAAGTAAAGAAGCATTCAAGAATTTCTTTAACTCGAAATCAGAAGAATAACATGCAGACTGATAAAAGGCCAGATACAGAGTACCTGAGGCAAATTCTGTTCTTTAAATTCCTTTTAACAGTTGGAATTATAAAACAAGGTGATAACCAAGTAAGAAAACATTAACATAGCAATAAAAACATCACCAATGTCCAGACACAAGAATCTTGTGCATCAATTCCTTTGCATTATTGGTGGATGTAAAAAATTACAGAGAACAACCTTTCTGGGTGCAATGTTCAACCCCTTTTACATTAAAATCATCTGAATAAATAGGTTAGATCCCCCAATAAGTTGTGTAAGTTGTATTTAACTGCCTCGGCCAAGAATAGCATAAAATCCCCAAAAATATGGAACTGCAAATTCCACTGCATTTGCTGAAAATAGGGGTACTCTTAGTCAATGATTTCTCCCAATAAGTGACACCTATGAAAAAAAATAAGGAGGTTATTTTATATTATCTTGTCTAGAGAACAAACCTCCTTCAGTTTCTCAAATTTCGATTCCACCTCGCCGAAACAGCTCCCGCAAAATCGGGACTGTAACAGGAAAAACCGGAAATCTGAAAAATGAGGCTGAAAGACAATCTCGATTCTCCCAAATGGGGGCACCTTTGAAAATACTTGGAGATTTTTTTGTTCTCAAGCCTGTTATGAAAAAAAACCTCTTTCAGCTTTTAAAATTTCATCTTTGTTTTCCCAGAATCCACTTCGCAAAACGAGGTGTCAAAACGGGAAAAACAACAGTTTTGTGAAAATGGGGGAGGGCGGTTTTGGATAGGTAAGTGGTATTCTAGACCCCCCATGAGGTGGAAAGTTGTATTGGGAGGTGGGTCCAAAATCACCTGGAGGTGACAAGTGTCCCTCACAATACCACTATTCCGGACCACCCCCCCATTAAAGTTCGAAAAGCATGGGGGGGTCCGAAATTTTTCATGTCTGTGGATTTGTTTTATTTGGGGATAAGTGCATAAGATGCACTCTATGCTTTTAATTTATTTGTTTTATTTATTAAATTTTAGTTTTTTTTAATGTTTTTTTTTTATATATATTTTTGTATTTACGTTTTATTTTGTTTTTGTATTTACCTTTTGTTTTATTTTGTTTTTGTTTATTAGTTTTCATTTTTAATGCATGTTTTTATTATATTGTATTTTGTTTTATTTAATATATATATTAACTTATATGTTTATTATTTTATAAGTTTTTTTTTGTTAATATTATTATATTGTTTTTATTATTATTTTTTATTAATGTTTATTCTAACAAACTAACCTAATTATTAATTAATTAATTGATTATTAACTAGTATAGCATATTTTAATTAATCTAATTAACTTATTTTATTGCTAACATTATTAACTTATTGTTCTTTTTAGCCTAAGTTTGTTTATTCATGGAGGGGAGGCAGGCGAGAAGTAGCCAACGAGACAAATGGGCAAAGGGAGTGAGTGGCACAATGATGGATGAAGGATGCAGCAAGGTGATGGAGGATCGGGTGAAATGGATGGAGGGGAAAAGGAAACAACCGAGAGACTAGCAAGATAGATGTCTTCATCACGGGGGCAATGCCAAAAAATAGCTGAAGAATCGAGTTACCTATGATTATAGGACCCTAACACAAAGTATAAGTGGCCAAGAGAAAAATCATGCATGCAAGAGAAAAAGACACACCAACTTTAAAATACAATAGTGTACAAAGCATGCATGCTAGACGTTCTATGCATAGTACTTCTTAAGGTAAATCACATTCTGAGGTTCACCCAGGGAGATTCCATCGTAGTCAACTAGCTCATAGGCACCTCTATGTAAAACATGTTTCATGATGTAAGGACCATGCCACAGATGTTCTAACTTGCATGTCCCTAACTTATCGTGAGCCTGGTCATAAACAAGGACTAGGTCTCCTTCTGCACAAGTACGAGGGTGGATGGATATGTCATATTGACTCTTCATTCTCTTTTGATACGTCTCGTTAGTAAGAGCAACATCATGATGTGTTTCATCCAACCTAGTCAGATATAGGAAACATTCTTCTTCAATAGAAGTATGGGGAAGGAATTCTACTTTGAGTGTCAACGAGGGAATTTTGCACTCGATCGGTAATATGGCTTCTCTACCATATACTAACTGGAAAGGAGTGAATCCAGTAGCACTTTTCACTGAGGTACGATAATCCCATAGAGCAGAGAAAATTTGTAGATGCCAAGATGTCTTGTTTTCCCCTACCATACGTTGAATCATGGTTTTAAGGACCTTGTTGATAGCTTCAACTTGTCCATTTTCTTGAGGATAGTAAGGGGGTGAGTGCTCATGGAGAAAACCCAACTTGGCATGTAACTCACTCATCATTTGGTTTTTAAAGTGTGAACCATGATTAGTGACAATGGCTTGTGGAACACCAAAGCGAGTGATGATGTGGTTGAAGAAGAAAAGAGATGTAGTAAGACCATCATTCATAAAGGTAGGCATAGCCTCAACCCATTTTGTGAAGTAATCAACGATGATGATGATATAATAGTGCCCCCTGGCTGAGGTAGGCTTACACTGCATGAAATCAATGCCCCATTTGGCAAAGGGGCCAATGGAAATAATGGGATACATAGAAGGAGGGTGGGTGTGTGCCTTTTTATGAAAATCTTGGCAGGGTGGGAACTTTTTGACAGCCTCGATACAATATTTAAATATGGAGGGCCAAAAGTAATCGGTACATAAAAGTTTATTAGATGTATCCATCCCAAAACGGTGACTACCACAGGCTCCAAGGTGACAGTCATTAAGAACAAGTTCAAACTCTTCATGAGTCAAACAATGTCATAGGATAGTATTGATACCACGATGATATAAAGTGTCACCGATGATAAGGTAACGTTGAGAATAGTGACGGATATGATGACATTCTTCGTGGGAGATATTGGGCTGAAAACGCTGGTGTTACACATTATTTTTTTCATCCCTATGACCGTTAATGATGTAAACATGTCTGTAGTTATCAGAGGGGTCAATGGCATGAGTTCTTGAAGAAAGAAGGGAGAAGAACTTTTCTTGAGAAAAGAAGTTTCATTTTCCTTTATGAAAACCCTATTAAAGATTATTTTCGCATGTTTCACTAGTTTCCCTTGATTTGATTGCTTGTTTTTTGGTTTTTGAGTCTGTGGGAGATCCATCCAGACTCTCTGAATCTGAAATTTCAGTTAAACTCTTTTGTTGTTTTCCAAATTCTCTTTTATTTCAAGCAGTCTCGTAATGTACTGGTCTACAACCTATGAAAATCTCTCAGTTTCACACCCTACTGTTTAATCCAATGCGACATGTTCACACCCTACCTATGTCCAACCTATGAACTCCACTGATTTTCTCACTGCACCCTATAGCTAGGCTGCGAACCCATTTGAAATTTTTGTTTGGAATTAGGCTTTCCTATATTTTGATGCCTAGTTTTTCTTTGATCAGCTAGATTGAACTTTTGGAGCCTATATTGATCTGTTTACAGTCCTCTTGACATTCTTTGAGTTTCTTTTAGCCATCTTTGCTTTGTTTGGTTTTGAAGGATTAGTCTCTTTCTTTGAGTGTCTTTCAATTCCAAAGCCTTTGTTTTCTTTAGAATTGTTTAGGGAAATATTAGATTTCTTATGAATAGTTCGCTTTAAAAGAAAACTCTTAGTTTGGGTTTCTTTGTTTTAAGAAAGTTCACTATTTCTTTGAGCGAAATTTTGAAACAAAAAGATTTAATTTCTTGCTTTATATTGGATTGGGGGCATCCTTGCATTTGAAGTAGCAGAATTGGGGGGGCATGAATCATGCATTTTTGTACAGTCTTTTTTGCTCATTTATTAAGAATCTTGATGTTGATGAGTTTTAAGATTTTGGGACATTGTGCATCTGGGAATGATAAATGTTTTCTCCTTCTTGTAGCATATCTTTCATCGAAATGAAAAGATTTCATATTCATCTCTTTTCATAACTTTCGAGTCGGTCAAAACACCATATTGTTCACGCCATTTTCCTATTGAGTAACAATAGCCATAAAATAAAGCTCTTATAAAAAATTGATTAGACATTTTTATATTTTCTCGTAGCAAACCTACATTAGATTAGTTGTATGGATTTGGAATAGGTGTGAAAGATAACTTTCCAAAGCTGTATCTTGTGATAGGGAGAGTTAAATCCACTTACTACATTTTTTTCTTGGAAGCCCATCTAACACAAGGGTCAATCATGAGGTCAAATTGAGACTGGAAGAATTACTCACCCTGCTTTGTTGGTCTTGGTGTAGAGATTATGTGTATTATGGGGGTCGCTTGAGAGGTATACCCACAATGATGAGTGGAAGCCTTTCAAATTGATTTCGGGATAGATACCCTACCCTTGCGCGTGGATCAGACTGTTGATTGTTTCCCCAAGCATCACTGTAGTGATTGGTAACCTTAGTGGCCTATCTCTTTAGGGTATTTACACAAGGTGACTGTGGAGGGGAAAGTCTTCACGGTACCTAGAATCGACTTTGGTCAAACTCACTCAGGATTCTTGGAGGGTATACCCATGATTATGTGTGGGAGCTTGCACGAAGGTGTAAGTTCATTAAGCAGGTCATCAACGTAACTTTTCCACCCGCTCTATCTTATCGCCTTCTTACTTTGTTCCGACAATGTTGGATTTCATCACCAACTAGTGTGCTCATTGTGAGAAGGTTTTGTTTGTTTTCTTGCTTCCTAGAATTTTAGCATGTGTTGTTTGTTTTCCCTAACAGACTCTAGGTTGGATTTTTTTTATATGGTGACAGTTCCCAAAATGACCAATGAAGGAACCCCTACTCTAGGGGAACCTTTTGTTTTTCCTTCTTGTGGAAACATTGGTCCTCCTGACATCGCTACTTTGATCCTTCCAGGTCTCATGATTGGATTGTGGGTGTGGTTTTTTTCCACTCAGGTAATCCTGAATGTAGTAAGTGCTTTGGTCATAAGCACTTCCCCCCAAGAACATCAACCTCATGTTGATCCTTCACATTCTTCACTAGTAAGGTCTTCTTCACCTTCTTCACTTGCAAGGTCGCCTTCCGTTTCATATTCTTCGTCGAGTGAAAGTTCGGAAGCTAGTAACTCGATGAATAAGAAGAAGAAGAAAAGAAATTATAAGAAGAAGAAAATTAAGCAAGGATCCAAACATCCAACCACTGTCAAACATGTTGGAAAACAACCAGTTACTGTTAATCATGTTGGGAGTGTTGATGATGTCAATATCACCCAAACAACCTGTAAGCCCAAGTACCCTTCCAAGCTTTGTAAGGGTAGCCATATTCTTAAGGATTTCCCTAGTCTACCCAAGGTTATAGAAGTATGGTCTACACACCCTGACCAACCCATGTCGTCAGCCTCTAAACAACATGTTGATGACCTCCCGTCAACTAGTCACAATATTGTTGGGAAGAAGAAAAGTAGAGTCAAGTTCCCATGTATGTTATGAAAAGGGAGTCATCTAACTCACCTTTTCCCTCATATGGACAAAGCCTCAAAATTACTAGAAGACATGACTGTTTCACAGCCTCAACTTCTAGCTGCTTATCATAATTTTTCTCTCAACCCCCCTATAGTTGATGGAATGATCACTCTGGACCCATCGTCGGTCAATTCGATTGATCATGTCATCAATCTAGTTGCTTCCTTAATTGAACCAGTTGACAAAGTGGTTGATCCGATACCATCCTTGATCAATCCTACTCTCCCATTAGAGAGTTAAACTAAAGTGTTTGATCTGATCCCATCCTCGGTGGATCCCACTCTCTCGTTAGAGAGTGTCACCCAAGTTTTTGATCCATTTCCACCTGTAGACCCCATTCTCCCCTTGGAGAATGCAACCCACATGGTCAATATGATCTTGTCATCAGTCGATCCTACTCTCCCGCTAGAGAGTAAACCCAATACTTCCCATGTTTTTCTCATTGATATAGACTCTTCAGTGTCGGGGGGTATTCCTCCTTCTCCCGTGACACCCCCTCCAAGTAATGAGGCCATCCTTTTTAATTGGGGTGTGCTAACTGGACCTCGTCTTCCCTCTCATATTCCTTTCCATATTACAATGCAAGTTTATGGTCGAGACGTTCCTTAGACGTTGATAGATGAAGGTGTGTCCATTAGCATTTTGTCCTATTTTGCTTTGAAATATTTGGGTTGTCCTCAACTTGCCCTGATCACACAGAATTTGTTAGCTTTTAACAGAAGAACCAGTCAACCTTTAGGGACCCTTCCTCAGTTTTTTGTAAATTTGGGAGGGAAAATTGTCTTTATTGATTTCATGGTCATCCAAGACCTCTTGGATTTTGCTTTACTCCTTGGGCAAGATTATGTCTATGCCATGAAAGCTATTGTGTCTACTCTTTTTTGTGCAATATCTTTCCCTCACGATGGACGATTTGTGATTGTTTATCAACTTTCATTTGTTGACCTCACCTGGATTGCCTCCCTAAATGGTTCTTATATGCATATGGTATCACCCCCTCCATAGGTCAATTATGTGGCGTTGTCTCCCATGGCTTCAACTTCTGATGACTTAGTTCTAGTAATTGACATGGTGATCTCTTCAATAGGGTTGTTAGAGCCTGATCTCTTTACTCCTGTCTTGACCCTCAACATGGTGTCCTTCTAGAGTGTGTTTCTTCTTTCCAGTGAAGACCTCTTGGAAGCCATGACTAAGTTTTGTCCTTTGACATGGTTTCCTTCCGGATCATTTTCCTCTTGGAATCCATGAACAAGAAGAGAGCCAGGGATAGTTTTTGTGTCTCTGAGGCAACCTCATTAAAAAATGAAATAGAGGTCTTTGAGCATGATTTTTTTATTTCAAGCTCATTTAAAAATGAAACTAGCCTTGAGCATGGTTTTCTAATTTCAAGCTCATTAAAAAATGAAACCACTTACGAGGATAGTTTTTTCATATCTATGGCAACCTCGTTAAAAAATGAAATAGAGGTTATGAGCATATTTCTTGTTTCTATGTCAAGCTCGTTAAAAAATTAAATAGTTTCCCCCTCTCTATTCGAGTCAAGTCCCTCATCTAGTATTTGAAGTTTCATTTCATTCGCCTTTGCAGTTGGATGAAACTAAGCTTGGGGGGAATTTGGCTTCAACCTCTAGACTTCATGTTGAAGTTAAACTGATAGCTTCTTAAGCTGGGGGATAAGTGCCAATCATCCCTGTGTTATGCGTTGGGAAGTCACAAACATAGTTTTCTATGGTTCAAGCTTGTGTAAAAATGAAACCACTTACCTCAAGCATAGTTTCCTCTGGTTCAATCTTGCGTAAAAATGAAACCAGGTCCAAGCATAGTTTTGTTTTGTTTTAAAGATTGTGTAAAAATGAAAACAATCTCGAGCTTAGTCTTTGTTCTTTCTCATGCTCATAAATACATGAGAATAAGTTACCGAGCTTAGTCTTTGTTCTTTCTCATGCTCGTAAATACATGAGAATAAGTTACCGAGCTTAGTATTTGTTCTTTATCGGGCTCGTAAATCAATAAGAATGTAACCGAGTATACTTTTATCACTTTTTCAGACTCGTAAATGTTATACGAAAAAGGAACCCCCTAGAGTTCCCTTTAATCTCTTTTCAAACTCTCTAAACATGAAAATATTGTCGAGCGATCTTGTTCTTTTCATGCTCGTAAAAGTATTTGAAGAAAACATTCGGTGAGTGATAGTTTATCACCTTTTTAGTCTCATTGAACTAATTTACAAAAAAGGAACTGGGAGGTTCTTTTTAAGTGTTTTTAAGACTCTCAAAACATGAAAAACCCCTGAGTTTTCTTTCTTTGGACTCATAAAACAAACATTGAAAGGCTCATGTGGGACCGAACCACTCCTTCCTAGGGTTCATTAAACATACTTTGAGGGACTCGTTCGAAGGATGAGATTACATTACAAGAATATCTTATCCTCCTCAAGATTGCGTAAAAATAAAGAGGTACTCACCAGAAATGGTGGGGGAAAAATTGGGAAAGAAATGTGTCTAAACCTCTATTCTATGGAAGAGTCACTTCTGAACATGACACCCTTTCACTCGACTTATGTCTAGGTTGGAAAATCCACTTGTCTCCTGATCATACTCCTATAAAATTACAAATTGGTCCGTGATCCTTGTTGTTGAGTCAATATTTCCAAGACAATTGTTGTGTCATCAATATGTTCAAAGAGAAGTTCAACCCAAAAATCCTTATGTTGCGTCATCCATTTATACAGTCATTAAGCCTTCTATTGTGTCGGCCATCCCAGAGTCAGTCTTGAGTTACTAGTTACTCTAATCTACATCAAATATTTTTACCCGTTTCTTGTCATTGATGGGGGATACATTAAGGCCCTCCTGTGACGAGTCTTTTCCTGTCGACTTCAACTCATTATCCAATAATTAGAATTAGAAACTAATTGGTACCTTGGAACTTCCATGCCTGAATGGTAGTTTTCCTTGCTTTCGACAGTGGGTTTTCATTATTGACCCCTAATCGGAAGATTCCACCGAGTGTTCGACTTCAAATCAATAATTCACATTCATTGGATTGTACTAGTGTACCTTGGGAGTCATTGACATTCATGGTGATTTCCCTCGCACTTGTTAATGGTATACATTAATGACTGGTAATCAAGTGGTTTCTACCATGTTCGACTTCAACACATGTATTCGCATGGTTAGATTTGTACTATAGAGTGGTGAAGATGAAGACCCTAGATCTTTTCTAAGAGATTCAGGTTGCATTGGAGTATTTTCAGTTTGTACTATTGCATAGATCCACATTGTATGTCTCATGGCTATGTTCAAATTTGAGTCTTTAACACATAGATCCATAGTGTATTTTTGGTGGCTATGTTCAGATTTGAGTCATATTGGCATGGATCCACAGTGTATGTTTGGTGGCTATGACATGTATTATCTGACATGGATCTTTGCATGCTAGCATTTATCCTCTGAGACATTTGTATTCTAAGTATGGGAATTCCTACCTCAGTGATGCTATATTATTGTACTGTATTTCCTTGTTTGTTGGCATGTTTTCGACTGTTTGTTCCTTGTTCCCTACACACACACGACAAAGTATTTCAACTATCAATTTGTTCTAACTTCATACTTTGGGGGCCTCTCTATTACACATTATTTTTGTCATCCCTATGGCCATTAATGATGTAAACCTATCTGTAGTCTTCAGAGGGGTCAGTGGCCTGAGTTCTTGAAGAAAGAAGGGAGAAGAACGTTTCCTAAGAAAAGAAGTTGTATTTTCCTTTATGAAAACCCTATTAAAGATGATTTATGCATGATTCACTATGGATAGGGCGTGAGAATGCCTGATTCTAGTAGGATGGACCATAGCTGGGTTATGAGAGGTTTGTAGGTTTCTCTATAAGTAGGGTGCAAGAATGCTCATACGTGGGAAAAACAAGCATCTTCTCGATGCTTCTAGAAGGAGAAACTTCCATGGTGAGGTGGCATCCGAATGGTTTGGATCTTACTCACTTTCATGATTTGGTGGGATCATCCTAACCTCCTCACCTTATTCTCTTCAGCTTATAAAAGGAGAGGAGCTCTCATGGAGAAAGTTGTCTTGGATGAGATTATCTTTGTAGCTTTTGGGATTAGCTTGGATTGGATTGAGCTTTGGAGATTGTTAGCTTGGCTAGATGAGCCATTTTGTCAAGATATATTGTGAATATTATCATATCTATGCTCTCAGAATTCTTGGAGTGGAAGTGTGTGGGGAATGAAGGACAGTTGGAAGGGACCTTACGACATCAAGGCCATGGTTGTAATCTCTCTT
>JZKD02S0118498.1:66971-96895 GCA_000966675.3 Picea glauca | reverse complement strand
TTGTAACACATCACCTATTACATTTTCTTCCTGATTTCTCTCATGTTGTCCATCTCTTTGTTTCTTTGGAGCTCTGCAGTCTTTCTTCAGATGTCCTTTCTTCCCACAATTCCATAACTCTATCTTTCCAAGTATGGATTTGGATCTGCCCTTCCTAGAATTATCACAATTCCCTAAGTCCTTTCCTTTATCCTTTTGTCTTCCCTTGTTCTCCATGTTCAATGCATTACCTGATGTCTCACCTGCTCTTTTCCATCGCATTTCCTCACTAAGGATAACACCAACAACATCATCAAATTTTAAAGTATTTGAACCCGAGACAAAGTTACCTACATCCATGACCAAGCCATTCCAGCTTTATGGCAATGAGCACAAGATTAGAAGAGCCCTAACCTCATCATCAAAGTCCACTTTTATATAACTTAGTTGATTAGTAACCATATTAAATTCATTTAAATGATCTGCAATAGACCCATCTTCTGACATCTTCATATTAAATAATCTCTTCATTAGAAATACCTTATTAGATGCCGAGGGTTTTTCATATAGTTTAGCTAACGTGTCCATCAGATCCTTTGTTGTCTTTTCTTTCAAAATATTGAAATCCACTAACACTGCCAAACTTAGCCGTATCATTCCTAGAGCCTTTCTGTCAAGAATATCCCATTCTTCATCCTTCATGGTTGTTAGCTTCTTTGCTACTCCCCCCAATGGTAGGAATAGATCCTTATGATATAAATAATCTTCCATCTGCATCTTCCATAAATAGTATTTTTGGCCATTAAATTTCTCAACCGTAAACTTTCCATCTTCCGAAATTTCTCCCACTCGAACCAAGAACCCTCTTTTCCTGTGAGTTACCTTTCACTTTGATACCATTTGTTATAAAAAGAGGACGACGGAGAAATAAAATAAAACAAATGTAGAAACAAAACACAAAAGATACACAATAAAATAAATACACATATTTATGTGGTTCACCCAGTGTGGGCTACATCCACCAGAGAAATTGCCAGGTCCTTCCTTTATTATTATCCAACAGATGAAGGGATACAACCTACAACAAAAACCATTGTAACTTCCTCTTATTTCTCTCAGAGTCTCTTATCTCATAATACAATACTCGCCATAATGCATAGCCGCAATACATTTTCCTCATAACAGAGGGTTTCCTTCTAGGGAAAAAAACCCTAACATAATTTCTACTATTAGATATACAACCTTATAATGAACAATCCATATTTACAATGAAATTACAATATACATTTACAAGGAAATTTTTCCTTCGGGGGCTTCACCCCCGGACCCCGCAGAGGGGGTACCCCCCCTCTGTACTCCCCCACATGGAAGAGTGTATATACTTCTGGGGTGTAAATTCTTCATGGGTTATAAACATGGATGAAAGCAATGACCTCTAAATCAAGAAGATAATTAGGACCCACAACCCAAAACCATCACCAAATGGACTTATACAAGCACCAACTTGTTGAGAGCACCAACTCTCTGGTTTCTCTAGAACCCACTAGAAGGAATCATCAACTCCCTAAATGTTACAACACCAACTGGACTTATACAAGCACCAACTTGCATACATAAAACTCTTTGTTTTCTCGAGCACCACCCTGCCACCCTATTTTTCTAGCCACAAATAGATGGAAGATACAACTTCCAATATTCAAGCACCAACTTGAATATCAGAGGACAAAATTCCTCCCTAACACCACCCAACCTCCCTGATTATAAAAATGAATGAATAACCATCAGTACAGATATATCAATTCTTACCACTTCTCCTCTATTCTACAATTCTTCTCTGCTTCATTATTCTTCTGCTATGTTCATATTCTGTTTATAATTTATGAGTTTGATCTCACACTGTTCATTCTGTAATTTTCCTTTCTCCCAGTTTACTTCATTTTTTTTCAATTAGAACAGTGAACCATACAAATTCACTGCATATCTCTTTTTACCCACTCCAACCTCTTCAGTTACACCTTGAATCTCCTTGGGCAAAAATGCCTTAGCAACTGAATCGCCAACCATTCAAGAATCATGATTCAGTTCAACTAACTGAATTGTAACTGAACAGTTAGTCATGAAGTTGAATAGTATCCCTTCGATCACATTCCAAATTCACCATCATCGTTGGATTATATCTGTAGGATATCGTGTTTATCCCATGTGCCCACTAGTTGTAACCACAGGCTAATCAGAAAGTGATTTCGCATTTTGCATTTTGGATATCTTGTGGTGAGGATTCTTGACTTTCCATGTCGCGATCTCCAAAAATAGGGATTATCAATTAGTACCTTCCCTTTTCGTGACTGCTAGTGATGACCACCAACTACATCAATAGGAGCTATGCAATTTTGGGTTTCGCAAATTTTGTTGCAAGTCACTCTAACTCTTCCAACTCTCACTCACAAAATGGAGCCTTGCAACTTGCAATATCCTTCCTTCACATTCCCATGGTTGTGACCAAAATCTTATCCATAAATCACTTTCACGACTCACGATTTCAAAAATCCTATGATGAAGCGTCTCGACTCTCCTTGTCGTGATCACTGAAACTTCAAAATGGAGCCAGATCAACGGTCCACACTCTCCCTTGATCAACAAATCAGATTGAGTCGTGGTTTCACATTTTGCGATTTCAAAGGATAGAGCTCTTTCGTCCTTTGAATTTCAAGTCAGCGAAAAGATGACCTCTCACCATGTGTAGTCTTCATCCAACTGTCCATGACCCTCGATCTAAGGGTTCAGATCAATCCTCGATCCGAAGACCCAGATCATTTTGAGATATTGCATATCGTGAGTTCTTGTGTCATATTCCTTTGACTCCTTCAATGTGCAATTCAATGAAATTCCAATCACTCTCCATGTGTTCTCTAGCTTCAACGACTAGGATTTTCATCACGATTTCACATATCATGAGCTTGAGGAGTTAGAGCATCTCCTTCCTTTGGATTTCCCAATCTGTGAAACTCTGAAACAAAGATTTTGTTGTGCCCTGATATTTTTCCATGTGTCCTTCTTGGATCAACGGTCCTCCTACTTTTGAGACTTTGTAAGCCCGCTTCATCTTGTACTTAAATATCATGCTCCTTTTTCTAGATCCAATGATGGTTGGTCTTCATGCTCAAATCTGACACCGGATATCTATTCTCCTCTTCTGCATGATCCTCTTGTCTTAACTCAGATCTGACAACCACCAGAAATTCGGGATGGGTGATCCAATGATCACTGTTGCTCCTCCTCGTGATATTATGCTTCTTATCTTTCCATGACATCATCGTTGCGCTATTGGTTTTTCCACTTTCTCTTTTTTTTCATCGTCGTGATGAGATTTCCATCAATGAAAAACAAATACTCTGCCTTCTGTCCGTAATAAATATGCCAACAATATCCCCCTTTGGAATTGATGACAACCTTGAAGAACCTGAACACTACTCTGCCTAGACATCCAACCATATCACTGTAGCATCCTTACCATTTCCACACTTTCTCCCCCTTTGACATCAACGTCAAAGAAGAAACACGCTCCCCCTGAGTTGTTGTAGTACATACTCCCCCTGTCAACTATGAGCAGCTTAGAAATAAAAAATATATTCAATAAGTACTCCCCTTGATCAGGTGAATAGATTAGACAAAAAACGTTATAACCCCCAACTTCTGATGAAGATATCCAAAAGGGGTCACTGCTAATGGTTTAGTAAAGATATCAACTATCTGTTCTATGGAAGGAATATAATTCAGTTGAACAAATCTATTTGTAACTTGTTCTCTGAGAAAATGGTATTTTATTGGGATATGCTTACTCTTGGAATGAAGAACAGGATTCTTGGAGACACTAATGGCACTGGTGTTATCACAGTGAATTGTAATTGGATGAGTATAATTTACCTTCAAATCCGCAAGAGTTTGGATCATCCATAAAATCTGAGTGCAACAAGTAGCAACAAAAATGTACTCTATCTCTATAGTTGATAAGGAAATAGATCCTTGCTTCTTACTAATCCATGCTACCAACGAGTCACACAAGAAGAATGCACCTCCACTAGTGCTCTTTCTCTCATCCACACAATTTTCCCAATCTGCATCTGAATAAGAAGTTAACTGAAAATTCAGATTTATGGGATACCACAAACCATAAGTCATTGTTCCCTTCAAGTATTTGAATATCGTTGTTACATCTACCAAATGACTTTGTTTAGGAGTAGACTGATAACAACCTACCATTCTAACAACTTGCATTATATCACGACGAGATGTTGTAATGTACAGAAGACTGCCTATCATTGAGAGATATGTCCTTTGATCAACATTAGGTGAAATATCATCTTTACAACGCTTGAAACCAACCACCATAGGTGTACTAACAGGAGAAGAATCCTCCATCTGAAATTTCTTCAACATCTCTTTCAAATATTTTTCTTAAGAGATAAATATTCTTGCAAAACTCTGATTTACTTGTAAACCAAGAAATTATGATAATTCTCCTATCATGGACATCTCAAACTTTGTTTGCATAAACTCAACAAACCACTAGACAAAGGATTCATTAGTACAGCAAAAAATAATATTATCTACATAAACCAAAACAACTAGTAAATTATCACCTTCAGACTTAATGTAGAGATTGTTGTCAATAGTACCTTTCTTGAATGCTTTGTCTTGTAAAAATTTGTCCAGTCTATAATACCAATCTTGTGGTGCTTGTTCCAGTCCATATAAGGCCTTCTTCAGCTTGCAAACATAATAAAGATTATATGTCAATGAGAATCCTTCAGGTTGCTCCATATATACTTCTTCCTCTAGATCTCCACTAAGAAATGTTGACTTAACATCCATCTAATACACTTTAAAGTTGTTATGACATGAATATGCAAAAAACGTTCTGATGGATTCCAATCTAGCCACTGGTGAAGAAGTTTCATCAAAATACTGACCTTCAACTTGTGCATACCCTTTATAGACTAATATGGATTTATTTCTAACAACTTGTCCTCAGCAAAAACGCCTCAGCAACTTAAAGATCATGCTCCTTCTTCTAGATCCAACGATGGTCGATCTTCATGCTCAAATTTGACATCAGAGATCTGTTCTCCCTTCTGCATGCTCCTCTTATCTTAATTTATATATGACAGCCATCGGGAATTTGGGATGGGTGATCCAACAATCATTGTTTCTCCTCCTCCCGAGCTTACACTTTTGATATTTCCATGCCATCATCGCTGCACTACTGGTATTTCCACTTTCTCTTGTTCGTCATCGTTGGCCTGATATTTCCATCAATGAAAAACAAATACTCTTCCTTCTATCTGTAATAAATATTCCAACATTATGTTGATCAGTGGGTAAAATGTCAATCTGGTTGTACCCTGAGAAACCATCCATGAAAGGGAAAATCATGCTACCAACGTAAATATCAATAATCTGGTCGATGAAGGGCAAAGGGTAATTGTCCATCGGACAAGACTTATTCTTATCCCTATAATCAATGCAAACATGAATGGTCCCTTGCTTCTTAGTGACCGGAGCAATATTCGAAACACATTTCAATAATTTCTCAACTTCTGCCTTTATAGCCGCAGTTTTCTTAGGATGAACCAGGCGGAGTTTCTGTCGAACAGGTTTAACACCTAGGTAATTTTTAATTTCATGCACAACGATCGAAAGATCGATCCCTGGCATTTCTTCGTAGCTCCAAGTGAAGACATCGCAAAATTATTTGAATAAGGAGGTATAAGAAACCACTTCCTCAGGTGAATAATTAGTGTCAAGATTAATATTTTCCACAAAAACTTCCTTGATCGAAATATCAATAACGACTATAGAAGAAATACTTCCTAAATTCCCCTTAGAAATACTATCCTATGTAAGTATAGGAGATTGTGGAAAGTCGACAATATCAGAGGGGAAGATAGAGTGTATATCTTCCTGGATTTCTTCGAGAGGTTGAATAAAAGAAGACCAATGATGGTTATCATCCCAAGGTACTTCGTCAATGCTAAGAATTTCCATAATAGATTCATTGGAAGGAAAAATTTGGGAAATGTAGTGAAATGTAGAAGACAAGGAATTCAACCACGATGGCATCGAGTAGGTGTCGGGTGCCAATAGATCTTGGTCATCTGAGGAGGGAGAGGTGGATTGAATAGTAGCATATGAAGCCTCGACTAGACTAAGTGGCATGGTGTCACCTAGTGCATCGAAATCTAGAGGACTAGGTACAATTTAGGGATCAGATGATTCCAAAGAATGATAAGTTGTAGTCGAAATCACATTGACTGTGTCAATCTGATGTGTGGTAGGAGGGAGCGGTGCAGGGAAGGTACCCATAAGGGTATAATATTTTAACAATCCTACACCAACACTTTCATACGTGATCTTGTGATCTCCCAAGAAAGGAATATTGTTGGTAGAGGGAGCATGAGCATCGAGTGTACAAAAATCTAATTGATCAATAGTGACAAATTTTCCTTGATGAGGAAATTGTACACATCGAAACACTGATGAAGCAATGACATTCATAGCATAAAACCAACTTCTTCCTAGTAACAAGTTGTATCTGAGGTGATGCAGGAGCACCGAACAAAGCTAAATCATGTGCCTAGCCAAAGAAATAGTTGGATGCATGGATGAAGAAAAGGGCCACATTTTTATGAACAACGTTTTAAATTTTAGATCTGAAGCATTAATGTAACAACTAAGAAAAACGTACTTGCATTTATGTCTTGGAGATATGAACAAATCTGGGGAAATTACTCCCATTTGTCAATTGTAATAGGCATTTAATTCTGTTAATGTAAATTAAGTAGATATGAATGTTAGATTATATAGTTTTAGGAGCATAGGAGGCAAAACAAATATAGACACCCTCACCCTTGTATCATTGAATTTTTTTTGATTATCATTCAGAATTCATAAGCTAGAGATATGTAGAAGAGAGTTGTAGAGAAGAACCCATGTACAAGAGCACTTGAGTAAATATATGAAGCTTTGACTCAATTTTCACGATGTTATGATGTTCACTGTTTACATTTGTTAAATGGTATGTTTACAATTGTTATTTCTTTGTTATGCATTTGTTCCAATGCTGTGTGGGATGTATGATTTCATGTTGAGTGTATGAAGTCTAGAAGAGGAGTAGAATGAGTTTCAATTGTTTCTGTCCCTAAGAATTCTTGCAAGGAGTGCAGTGGACGTCTGCAAGGTGTGCGTTGACGAGGGTCTGAGTATTATCTTAGAAAACTCAGGAGAGATATCATTGTTCCCATATCAGATGAAGTGTAGGTGAAGCACAGAGTTTTGCAAGGTGTGCGAAGGCTAGTTGAAGCCTTAGATTTTATAAATCTAGAAGGAAGGTTGAAGGACCATTGTTGCAAGGAGTGCACAGGGTCAAAGACTTAGATAACCTGTAGCACACCTTTTCTGGCTACCAAGGCTTAAACTCTCTTAAAAAAAAAAATCTATAACACCACTTTGTACATAGTTCATACAGGCATTATATAATCCACATGCATTAAACAAATAAACACATTTAATCTCAGAGTAAAACATATTATTTATTGCTATAATTAACAATCAATAGAATTTAATATTAATTCATATACACAACGGAATTCATGGTAAGATAAGAAGCACAGTCATGCAAAACATGAATAAAGCATAATCAGATACTTATCTTTTAATAGTAGTAGATTCCACCAACCAAGTGCAGGCCTTCCACCAAACCCCCATCCTTAGATCACATTGCTCATTAGCTCAGCAGTGGGTCACCCCCGAGCTAGGACTAAGCTCCACCCCCAAGGCAAGGAATCCTAGGCTAGGTTGAGGTTATAGGGAAAACAGCACACAGCCACAATGATGGGATTCTCTCCCAGGAACCTCTCACGCTCACTGCCCACAGACCCTCATTCCCCACATGCCTGTTACACCCCAAGAGTATACACCTTCTTTGTCAGCTGGATATTCCTTCGACTGCTAACCTCGCTTGCCTTGGGTTATAGCAACAGACCGGACCGGAAGTCTCTAGGCTCTGTGACAAGTACAGGGTTCCTTTCAAGAGTCCTCTCCTTCCTCTACACACTCTCTCACCTAGAGAGAATCACTCATAGGCCAACAAGCCACACACTGTCCAGTACTATGTGGTCACAACAAACCATGGGGAAAATAGACACAGGCTTTCCCAAACTGGTTCAGCAATCATAGGATGATCTCACGGTCACAGCTTCCGAACAACAATCTTACACACAGGCTCAATTTCAGGAAGTGGATGCATATGGATAATCAAGATGACATAGGATTTTTTACTCTCAGGAACACACAAGGATATCTCTGCAGGGGTCGGGTTGGTCGTACTATCCATGGCTCTGTACGCATTCAAGAAATCGGGTAGAATGGAGGAGGAACCCTTCTCACAGTTCACCCTAGCCATTTTATTTGCATGCGCCAGGGTTGAAACTTATCACCCATGGAACTGCATGCGTTCCACCATCACGCATCACCCTTGTACATCCTCCCCTTGCCAGAAACTTAGGATAAAACATAAAATGCACCTATATTTTTGGAATAATATTAAAATATTATTCCCAAGCTTAAGCCCCCTAGGATAAAAACTTAGCCCCTTTTCCCACCTTCCATACCCTAATCCCCTGCCTTCTCTATGGAAGCTCAGTCCCTCTTCAATCATTCATTGTGGTCGGTCTGTACCTAGAGGTGTTTACAATTTTATTAAATGTTCTGTATACATACAAGTACAAAATCAGGTCCTTGGCCTCCAACCCTTAGGCTCTCTAGCCTAACAATCACATAAGCCCACCAGCTTATACAAACTTGGATCACTAGCCTATAATACATATTTAGAATTTATTTCATGCATCAGATTTACAACCAAGCTCGGCCTTGGGGACATTACAATCCCCCTCCCTTATTTTTTCACTGTCCTCAGTGCAACTTTACACAACATCTGCAAGCGTTTCAAAAACTTTCAAAAAGATGTGGGTACTCTTCTCGCATAACATCTGCATGCTCCCATGTCGCATCCTCGGGACCGTACCAGGTCCACTGGACCTTTACAAGTTCTATAGCTCAATTTTGGAGTTGTTTTCTTTTCCTATCCAATATACGCACAGGATGCACTTGCAGGACACCCTCTGGTTCCACCTGAATCACATTCCAATCGATAACATGATTAGCATCAGGTACATATTTCTTAAGCAGTGAAACATGAAATACATTATGTACAGTCATAGAGGCAGGTAATGTAAGCATGTATGCAACTGGCCCAATCCTTTCTAGGATCTCAAATGGTCCACAAAATCTTGCTACCAATTTGGCACAACTTCCTAACTTCAGGGTCACTCACTTTGAATTCTCTATGGGTTATGTTACTGTCAAAGTAATTTTTCTGCCTATCCTGGGCATCTTTTAGATTCCGTTTAATCCTTATCATTTGATCTTCCATCTCTTTAAGCAGTTCAGGACCAACGACTGCTTTGTCAGCTAGATTATCCCAGCTCACTGGAGTGTTGCACTTTCTTCCATAAAGTGCTTTGAATGGGCTCATCTTCAATGATGCATGATAACCATTATTGTAGGCGAATTCTACCAAATGCAGGTAGTTTTCCAACCTTGATGGTTTATCCATCACATTCATTCTCAGTATGTCTTCTATTACCCTATTCACCCTCTCTGTCTTACCATCAGACTTAGGATGATACGATGTACTAAAGTTTAGATTCGTCCTGAATCCCTTGAAGAGTCCTTTCCAAAAATTCAAGGTGAATTTTGGGTCTCTATCAGACACAATTGTCTTAGAAATTCCTTGAAAGCGTGCAACTTCTTTTAAAAAGATATCAACAACATTAGCTTCCCTATGGGTGGTTTTTAGTGGAATAAAATGGGCATCTTTAGTAAGCTTGTCCACCACCACCATGATTGAATCATGTTGCTTGCTTGTTCTAGGTAGTCCGGTGATAAAATCCATTGTTACCATGTCCCATTTCCATTCAAGAATGGCTAAAGGCTACAGCAACCCTGTTGGGTGCCTATGTTCAACCTTAACCTTATGGCACTCCATACATATGGTGATGTATTCAGCGATTTCTTTGTTCATACCCGGCCAAAATAATGGCTTTTGAATACTGCCACAGTCTTTTGATATCCAAGATGTCCAACATAATCCACGTTATGCATTTCTTTTAGAATTTCCAGCTTCAATTCTTGGACATTGGGTACATACACTCTGTTTTTATACAAAAGTAAGCCATCAGTTCCCAAGGTGTAACTTTCCTTGGTCTGTGGTCTCTCACGCTGTTGTAGCTTTGCTACTAAACCTCTGTACTGCAAATCAACATTTGCAGCTTCCAAAATTCCGTCTTTAATCTCAGTCTTGTACATGCTAATGGTTGTAGCATGTATTTAATGCACTTTTCTGCTGAGTGCATCAGCCACCTTATTTTCTTTCCCTTTGATATGCTTGAGTCATATTCGCACAGAAACTCCAGCCATCTAATTTTCTTGGCATTTAAAGTTGGCTGATCAAATAAATACTTCAGACAGTTATGGTATATTCTCAACTTGAATATTTTGCCCATGAGGTAATGTCTCCATTTCCTCAAGGCGTGGACGATTGATGCTAGCTCTAAATCATGAGTGGCATAATTCCTTTCATGCTCTTTCAGCTTTCGGGACTCATAACAAATTACAAATCCCTCTTGGCTGAGAACTCCTCCTAGCCCCTCCTTACACGCATCGGTGCACACTATGTAATCATTATTTGGATTTTCAATCTTCAGGATTGGAGCACTGGTTAGCAGTTTCTTCAATCGCTAGAAGCTGCTCTCACATTCTTCAGTCCACTGGAACTTCTTCTCCTTCCTTTGCAAGGAAGTGATGGAATGAGCTATCCTTGAGAATCCGTCTATAAACATTCTATAGTATCCTGCCAAACCCATAAAATATCTAACTTCTTCCACATTCCTTGGCGCTGACCATTCTCGGATGGCCTCCACTTTATCAAGATCCACAAAGATCCACTCTTCTGAAATAATATGTCCCAAGTAATGGATCTGCCTTTGATAAAATGAGCACTTTCTCAGCTTGGTGTACATATGGTGATTTCTCAACACTTGCAACACCATTCTCAGGTGTTTCTCATCTCTTCCTCTGACTTGGAATACACCAAGATGTCATCCAAGAAGACTATGACAAACATGTCCAAATAATCTCTGAACACTCCATTCATTAAGCACATGAAAATAGCAGGTGCATTTGTCAGTCCAAACGGCACCACTGTGAATTCATAATGACCATATCTTGTTCTAAAGGAAGTCTTGCTAATGTCCTCATCATTTATTCTCACTTGGTGATATCTAGATCTGAGATCTACTTTTGAGAATATTTCTGCATCCTTCAACTGATCAAAAAGGTCATCAATCCTTGGCAGAGGATACTTGTTCTTGACAGTGACCTTATTCAACTGCCGGAAATCAATGCACAGCCTCAACATCCCATCTTTCTTCTTCACGAATAGGACTAGGGATCCCCAAGGTAACACACTGGGGTGAATGTATCCCTTCTTTAGTATATCTTTGAGCTACAATTGCAACTCTTTTAGCTCTAGCGTACTCATTCTATAAGGAGCCTTCAAAACTAGAGCTTCTCCTAGCATCAAATTTATAGAAAAATCGATGTCCCTCTTCGAAGGTAGTCCAGGTACCTCCTGAAATATGTCCTTAAACTCTTTGAGTACCTTGTGGTCTTCCAGATTTGAGACTACATCTCAGGATGCTTCTTCCACTTGATCTGCAAATAATTGACAGCCTCTCTAGTAACATTTCTTCAGCTGCATGGCTGAGATTTCCCTAACAGCCATGGCTCTGGGAATTCCTTGGACTGTTACCTAATTTACCTCTTCGTTCAGGCATGTAAACCTCTTGTTATGGAAGTCCAGAAGGGCATGGTGCTGGTCCAACCAATCCATCCCAATTAAGCAATCGTATGAGCCTAAAGGAAGAATGTTCAATTTATCCTTAGTGCTCATTCCTTTCATGTCTACTAAACAGGATTTAACCAATTCAGTGACCTTCCTTTTGGTTCCTTTGGCCAACTTCACTAGCTAAGGCTTTTCATGTTTGCTTCTCATTAGATGAAAATTGTCCACCATTCTAGTATCTACATAACTATGGCTATGCCCAGAATCAATTAAAATAACAAGTGGTCGGTTGTTAATCATACCTTCCACTTCAATCATGTGTGATTGAAATTATTCTTGCTTGTTTTCCAGGGCTGCGTAGATCCTCGGCATTCTACTACCCATATCCTCCACCGTTTCATCTTGTTGAAAAGTATGGAAAGTTCTCTCTTTATCTTTTATGTGGGGGCAGTCTCTGTACCTATGATTCCCTTTACAACCCCAACACTCAATAGGTGGTGGTCTTGGAATCTTCTCGCTCCCTTCAATTTTCTTGGGCTCTCTAAAATATGACTGTCCCCAAGGACTGTTCCTGAAAAAGGGAGGCATGTTTCCCTTATGCCTCTATTCTTTCTTAAACCTCTTCTGGTCATCCCAAGCCTTCCAAAAGGTAGGATTTTCTCATTGTTGTTCGTATAGACATTTTTCCCTTCTTATGGTTTCTTCCATGGTATTAGGATCGTCATACTGAATCTTGTCACCAATGGAAGGACGCAGTCCACTCAGATACCTCTGAATTTTGACAGCCTCATCTTTGATGAATAGAACATACTTCGGTAGTTCCAGAAAACTTCGTTCATACTCATCAATGGTTATGCTGCCCAAATTGAGCTCGAAGAACTCCTTCATATTTCTGTTATAATACCTTTTAGTCAGGTATTTCTTCTAGAAATACCTCTTAAACTCCTTCCAAGTGACCTCTTTCTCTCTGATGTGTTGCACCTACACCAACTGATCCCACCACATGGATGCTTTTCATTTCAGCTGGTACATTGCAATTCTTCCTTCTGCATAGGCAGAATAATTCTGCAGTTGGAAGTATTTCTTCATACCCAGCAACCATGTTTCGACATCTTCCTCCTTCTTATGTTCACCATCGAATGTAGGCAGTTTAATCTTGTTGATTTCCCCTTTCAATTCATCCCTTCCATATTTTCGGTGTTTTCTAGTAGGGGACAGGCTTGAACTACTCTGTGTCTCCTTGCTAGAATTCTTCGGGGAGAGACGGTAATGTTTGTTACCACTCCTCGATCTTCTTCTCCTCTTAGGGATTCTGACACTTCTTGATCTGCTTGTGTCACTCCCTTTTTCCAATTTCTTTTCTATTATTTCCAGGCTCTTCAACATTTTTAAGTTGAATTCACCCTGCTGATCCTTGATTTTCATGACATTTTGGCTATCAACTAGGTGAGTCTGGGCATCTTTCTGCAATATTTCAATGAGTTGCATCATATGTTCTTCCTTATCCATCTCTTTTCCATGCCCATTAGAGTTTGTTCCTTCGACTCCTAGGTTGACATTCCTTCCTACCCTTTCATCCTCTGTTTCAGAGGCAATCTGCACCTTTTCCCACTCCATACTCAACGTTGGTTAACTAGAATCCTGACTCTCATTGAACTCTGCACACGCACTGTGAAATTCAATTTGAATTTTTTCACGCCATTAAAACCTCACGAATAATCCACAACATTTATAAACCAATACGAACAAGAACAAAAGACATTTCGATTCAAATAAGTTTTCTGAGCTCTCGTTCGGCTCTACAAATTCTAGGACTTCAGAACTTCGAAATCTCGGTCCACGAAGATCCAACAGTTAAATATTCATAACCAAATTCACCCTTTCACAACTTGCGATCTCACGAGTTCGTGAGTCGAAGACCCTCGACTCATTTCCTATAAATGTCGATACCCAAGATGCGACATGGGTATGGCTCCCTCCTCGCTAGTGTCTTCTATGCATGACCATAGTCTAGGGATAAGTGCTAGCACTCCTTCACTACTCGCACCTTCACAAGTTGTGGCGTCCAACCTTGGAACCTCCCTTTCATGAAACCCCGAGAAGTGATGTTGACTTTTCCCCTTGAATTCTTGCTACTTGCGACTTTGCGAGTTTCAATGTCGAGCTCTTGTTCTCTTATCTCGTGAATCCCCGAAATCATGAATTACTTTATTCTCCAGGCCCACAGCACAGATGTCACCCTTCACCACCATGGCACGTGGTACATTCAGGAGGGTACACATCACCTTCGGTGACGTCATCGGGTCCCACCACTCTCACCTGTCTTCTCAACTCACTGGCACATGGTACACATTCATGTGCCCACTTCCATTCCAAGAAAGGAATCCAACGGTCATATCCCCTCCTCAGATCAACGACGCAGATCTTTTCGGCATTTCAGGGTTTCAGGCATCGGCAGTTCGTGCACCCCTACATCTCGAACTTCCATCTACTGAAATCCTGAAGTCACTGTTTACTAAGCTACTTGATCCAATGGTCAAGTTCTTCTCCCTATGATCTATAGTGTATATCTTTTTGGCATTTTGGGGTTTCGGAGGTGTTCACCACTCCTCACCTCCCATCTCTCGAATTGACGATTTCTTCCTAGACAATCAATGGTCTAGATCTCAGTTAGATCGATGATTGTGATCCAAACATGAATTCATGTTTCATGAATCTTCATGAACTCACCCTTTGACTGTTTCAAGTTACAAGTCAACAAAAGCCTGATCGCCCTCCCCACATTCTTTCTGATGTACAGTCCTGACTAATTTGGAATTTCGTGTATCAATATTTTCACACTCATGTGCCACTCCAAAGGGATTTAAACCCCACGCACACTTCCCAGATATGATGGTCATGAGGGTTCACCTTCCCTCCCAAATAGATCCTAAGGTTCTAACACTATTGGTGTGGAGACCTATCTCCTTGTGGCCATAGACCACACCAACCGTGGTTTCACCCGCCGCTAAACCTCTTGAGCTTAAAAACTCGTCAAGTAACTACTTGACACTTCGGAACAAACCAAGGTCCGAAATTGGCCTTTTATTCCCAATTTCCCTCGCACTCTCATTCTAAAGACCGCTCCACTATCCCATCTAGGCTCAGTGTCGAAACCTTGGCTCTGATACCAAACTGTAGGGCACCTTTTCTGGCTACCAAGGCTTAAACGCTCTTAAAAAGAAAAAAATCTATAACACCACTTTGTACATAGTTCATACAGGAATTATATAATCCACATGCATTTAAACAAATAAACACATTTAAGCTGAGAGAAAAACATATTATTTACTGTTATAATTAACAATCAATAGTGTTTAATATTAATTCATATACACAACGGAATTCATGGTAAGATAAGTAGCACAGTCATGCAAAACATGAATAAAGCATAATTAGATACTTATCTTTTAATAGTGGTAGATTCCACCAACCAAGTGTAGGCCTTCCATGAACCTCCCAGCCTTAGACCGCACTACTCATCAGCTCAGCAGTGGGTCACCCCCAAGCTCGGACTAAGCACCACCCCCAAGGCAAGGAATCCTAGGCTAGGCTGAGGTTACAGGGAAAACAACACATAGCCACAAGGATGGGATTCTCTCCCAGGAACCTCTCACGCTCACTGCCTACAGACCCTCATTCCCCACATGCCTATTACACCCCAGGAGTATACACCTTCTCTGTCACCTGGACAGTCTTTCGGCTGCTAACCTCCCTTGCCTTGGGTTACAGCAATAGACCGGACCGGAAGTCTTCGAGCTCTGTGACAGCTACAGGTTTCCTTCCAAGATTCCTCTCCTTCCTCTGCACATTCTCTCACCTGGAGAGAATCGCTCACATGCCAACAAGCCACACGCAGTCCAGTACTGCATGGTCATAATAACCCATGAGGAAAATAGACACAGGCTTTCCCAAACTGGTTCAACAATCACAGGACAGTCTCATGGTCACGGATTCGGAATAGAGATCTTACACACAGGCTCAATTTCGGGCAGTGGATGCATATGGATTATCAAGATGACACGAGATTTTTGACTCTCAAGAATGCACGAGGATATCTTCGCAGGGGTCGGGTTGGTCATACTATCCATGGCTTCGTACGTGTTCAGGAAATTAGGTAGAATGGAGGTGGAACCCTTCTCACGGCTCACCCTGGCCATTTTATTGGCATGCGCCAGGGTTGACACTTGTCACCCATAGAACTTCATGTGTTCCACCAGCATGCATCACCCTTGTACATCCTCCCCTTGCCAGAAACTTAGGATAAAACATAAAATGCACATGTCTTTTTGGAATAATATTAAAATATTATTCCAAGGCTTAAGCCCCCTAGGATAAACACTTAGCCCCTTTTCCCACCTTCCAGCCCCTAATCCCTTGCTTTCTCTGTGGAATCTTAGTCCCCCTTCACTCATTCATTGTGGTCGGTCTGCACCTGGCGGTGTTTACATTTTTATTAAATGTTCTGTATACATACAAGTACAAAATCAGGCCCTTGTCCTCCAACCCTTTGGCTCTCTGGCCTAACAATCACATAAGCCCACCGACTTATACAAACTTGTCTCACCAGCGTATAACACATATTTAAAATTCATTTCATACATCATATTTACAACTGGGCTCGGCCTTGGGGACATTACATAACCGAAGTTATTTGAAAGTTTTCTGCAAGGAGTGCGAGAAGTGATCCATTTGGAAGCCTGAGTTTGCAAGTGGAAGCTCAGGAGGGATAACACCTTTGAAGTGTTCAAAGGGATATGGAGATCGAAAAAATCTCGCAAAGGTCAAGTTCGGGTGGAAGAACGCCAAGTTAGTTTGACCAAGAGATCCTTGAGAAGAGTGAATGAATGACGAGGAGCCTTCATGAAAGAAGTGCGAAGTTGCTAGAACCATGGGATCTTGCAGAGTTGCAAGGTGGTTAAATGTTGATGAAACCCATCACCTTAAGATCCAGGATCAACCTAAACCATTGATTGTGTTTTGCATAAGCATTGGATCATCTCACGAATTCGGGGATTCATGAGTTTGGAAGGAAAACCAAATATCTTTGGTTTCGCGAAGTCTCGAGTTGTGAGAAGCAAAGGAGGAGATCCAGACTATTGGATCCAAGCTATGGGAGAACTATCGGATTAGAACCTCTACGTGGTATCATGCATCAGGGTTTTGGGGGTTGAAATAGTTTCCTTTCAACTACATAAGTCACGAAGTTCCGGGCGTCGAAGGCTCGGGAGAACATGTACCATGTCCATTAGGTAGGGACCATGTGATTGACAGGTGGCACAACCATAGAGCTCATAGGAAAAGTGGAAGCAGGTGACAGGTGGTGGATACACTTCGACTTTGGAAAGGGTCAACCCATGTTGACTTATCATGAGTCCCGGATTCACAAAAGAGGAGCATGAGGACTCAACACTCCAACTTGCAAAGTTGCAAGTTGCTAGGGGTGCTAAAGTTAGGCCCTAGCCAGCGGTTTCTTGAAGAGGCACTAGCGAAGAGGGAGACATACCCATATTTTCATATTGGGTATCAGAGGTTTTTGAAAGAAGAGTCGAGGGTCATCGACCCAAAAACTTGTGAATTGCAAACAACGCTTGTGCTAAGACCTAGTTGCGGTCGCATGAGGAAGTAAGTCTCACGCCTGGTGTTAAGTTGCGCAGGGTGGGTTTTCATGAAGAACCTATGGATCGGATTCATGAGGTTCCCATAGGGATCTGAGAAGATCCACTTCTTCTCATGGAGAATTAAGAATGATCCTACATGGATCTCGACCCGAGGGAAAGGGGGTTTGCGTCAAGTGGTATCAAAGCCTGATCTTGTCTGTATATTTCAGGCAAAAGGAGCTAGAGGAGAAAGAGTAGTTTGATATGCATCAAGTGGTATCAAAGCATACAACAAATTCTTTTCTTTTTGTATCAGAGAGGAGGGAGAAAATTTTATAGCCATGCCATCGAGAAGAAGAGATAGGGTGATGTTTGATCCAGCAAGGGAAAGAGAAATGCATGAGTTACATGCCAGACTTGATGCTATGGAGATAGCATAGAGGCACATAGTTGATGTTGGGGATATCAGTGAAGTTGAAAGTGAAAATGAAGCTGGAAACGAAGGAGAAGAAGTTGCAGTCAAAGATGTTGTAGACGAATGCCTATTCAGGGTTGTTTCAAGGATAGGTGCTAGAGCAAAAATGGACATTCCCATGTATGAGGGAAACTTGGATGTTGAAGAGATTCTAGACTGGATTAGAGCTCTAGACAAATATTTTGACTATGAGGAGGTCAAGGAAGATAATAAATTCAAACATGTTGTTACTAGAATTAAAGGGCATGCAACACTGTGGTGGGATGAACTGCAGGCTGACAGACGCTGTAAGGGCAAGCCGAAAATAAAAAAACTGGGATAGAATGGTTGAAAAGATGAAATCCAAATTTATACCCAGGGATTATCAAATCACTATGTTTCAAAGGATGCAAAATTTGAGACAAAAGTTGATTTCAGTGAAGGAATACACTGAAGAATTTTACAGGATAAACATCAGAGCAGGTCATCAGGAAAGCGATGATGAAATATTTTCCAGGTACATGAATGGTCTGCGATATGACATTCAAGATGAGATGAGCATGATGAACATTCAGACTATGGAAGATGCTTATCAGATGGCTCTGAAATCTGAAGAGAAGTTGAGCTGGAAGAAAGGTCAAAGAGGTCGATGTAGAAGTCAAGCCAGGCAAAACAATTGCCCAAGACAAAACTCAGAAACCTAAAGAAGAGGGAAAGAAAACTTCAACTCAATCTGAGAGAGGAGGAAGCTCATAGGGAAGGCAATATGATGATAGAAATACTTTTCCTCGAGCCAGAGGAAGAGGAAGAGGCAGAGGAGGTGAAGTGAAATGCTTCGTCTATGGAAAAATTGGACATAAATCCTATAAGTGTCCAGATCGGAAGAAAGATGGTGGTGAAACTCACATTTCCTAAGCTTAAGGACATAATGTTGAGGCAGAAGATGCTGAGGGTGGAATATCCTTAATGATGATGAAAGTTCTCTTGAAACCAAAGAAGGAACTAGAGAACTCAGACCAAAGAAACAGTCTGTTTCAGACTGCTTACAAAACCAAAGACAGGGTATGCAAGGTTATAGTGTACAATGGTAGCACAGATAATATCATATCTACAGAGATGGTAGAAAATCTAGAGCTGGATACTGTTGTACATCCAAGCCCATATAGAGTTTTGTGGCTACAAAAAGGGCATCAAGTAAATGTCACTAAATGGTGTTTTGTTGAATTTAAAATAGGAGGATATAAAGATGAGATATTATGTGATGTCATTCCCATGGATGTTTGTCATCTATTGCTAGGTAGACCATGGAAATATGACAAAAACGTGCTTCATGATGGAAGAAAGAACACGTACACCCTGGAGAAAAATGGTAGGACTCACATGTTGTTGTCGATTAAGGATAAAGAGGTGAAAACAAAGATAAGCAACACTGTACTTCTCATGAGTGGGAAGGAACTTCTTGATGAGGTTAAGAATAAGGAAAACACACAATTTATTGTGGTCAAAAATCCCAAAATTGTTTTGACCAGTACGAGGATAGATGACTTACCAGAAGAAATCCAAGAGTTGCTGGGAGAGTTTGTTGATATAGTAGTGGATGAACTACCTTGTTCGTTTCCACCTATCAAGAGTATAAGCCATCATATCAATCTTATACCTAGAGCCATTTTACCGAACAAAACAGGGTATAGATTGACACTACAGGAAAATGAGGAAGTTAAGAGACAGGTCCAGGACTTAATGGACAAAGGATTAATTCGGGAGAGCTTGAGTCCATGCGTTGTTACGAAAATGCTCATCCCAAAGAAAGATGGAGGTTGGAGAATGTGTACAGACTCAAGGGAAATCAATAAGATTACCATCAGATACAAATTTCCATTTCCAAGGATGGACGACTTGATGGATTGCTTGAGTGGAGCAAAGTTTTTTTCAAAGATTGATTTGAAAAGAGGGTATCATCAAATTCGGGTGAGAGAAGGAGATGAATGGAAAAAAACATTCAAGACAAATGAGGGGCTGTATGAATGGATTTTCATGCCATTTTTCCTAACGAATGCGCCAAGTACTTTCATGAGGTTGATGAACGAAGTCCTAAAGGATTTCATAGGGAAATTTGTCATTGTATATCTTGACGATATATTAATTTTTAGCAAGACTAAAGAAGAGAACTTAAAGAATCTAGTTGTAGTAATGAGGAGATTACAGTAGGAGAAATTGTTGATCAACATGAAGAAATCGTCATTGATGAGGATAGAAATCATTTATTTGGGTTTTTTTATCTCTGTAAATGAACTGAAAATGGACCCAAAAAAGATAAAGGTGATTAAGAATTGGCCATTGCCGAAGAGTATGTTTGAAGTTCGAAGCTTCCATGGTTTGGATAGATTATACAGGAAATTCATACAAAAATTCAGTGGAATTAGCACACCAATGATGGATACAGTGAATAAAAGACATAAATTTTTTCACTAGATGGAAGAAGCAGAGAAGAGCTTCAATCTACTGAAGAAGAAGATGATTGAGCAACCAATTCTGGTTTTGCCAAATTTTAGCAAGACATTCCAGGACAGGTGTGACACAAGTGGATTTGCAATTGGAGTGGTCTTGAGCCAAGATGACAGGTCAATCGCATATTTCAGTGAAAAAACGAATGAAGTGAAGATTAAGTACTCCACATATGACAAAAAATTCTATGCAGTCATACAAGCACTGAAGAAATGGACACACTATTTAGCTCCCAAAGAGTTTGTTTTGTACAGCGATAATCATGCTTTACAATTCATGAATTGATAGGAGAAGTTGAACCAAAAGCATGCTAAATGGGTTGAATACATGCAGAATTTTACTTTTGTGATTAAGCATATTTCTGGAACTGCTAACAAAGTTGTTGATGCTTTGAGTAGGAAATGTTTGTTGATGCAGGAATTCATAGTCAAGACTTTGGGTTTTGATAACCTGAAGGAAATGTATAGGGATGATCTAGATTTTAAGGAGGCATATGAGGCATCGAATAATCCAATTCTCAGGGATAGAAGTCAATGGACTGAATACATGATCCAAGATGGATTATTTTTTAGGGGAAATCAACTATGTATTTTGAAATGCTTCATGAGAGAGAATTTGTTGAAGAAAAAACACAGTGGAGGATTGGTCAGACACTTCGGTTATGACAAGACGTTCTCAAAGTTGAATGGCTCATATTTTTGGCCAGGGATGAGGCAGATGTCAAGAAATTTGTGGACAAGTGCATAATTTGTCAGCGCACGAAGGGAAAAAGGAAGAACACAGGGTTATACCAACCATTACCCATACCTGAAAGGATGTGGGATGCAGTGAGCATGGATTTCATATTGGTACTGCCAAGGGCACAAAGAGGATGTGATTTAATCTTTGTGGTAGTCGACAGATTTTCAAAGATGGCACATTTCATACCATGCAAGAAAACCAATGAAACAACTCATATTGTGAACTTGTTTTTCAAGGAAGTCGTCAAACTTCACGGTTTTCCAAAGAGTATCATGTCTGATCGAGATACCAAGTTCATAGGGCATTTCTGGAGGATCTTATGGAAGAAGTTAGGGACAAGTTTGTCTTTTATCTCGACATATCATCCTCAGACGGATGGGTAGACAGAGGTCGTGAACAGGAGCTTGGGAGAATTGTTAAGGAGATTAGTGATTGAACACCATAGTCAATGGGATCACATTCTTCCATAGGCGGAATTCTCTTACAATGATTAACTCAATAGAAGCATAGGGAAGAGTTCATTCCATATTGTATATGGAATGCATCCAAGAGAAGTTTCTGAATTGAAATTTTTGGAACAAGCTGAATTCAGGAGTGCAAGTGTAGAGGACATTGCAGAAGGAATGAAGGAGCTTCATAGCTGAATTAAGGAGTGATTTCAGAGTTCAAGTCAAGAATACAAGAAAAGATCAAATCAACACAGGCGAGAAATTCAATTTGAAGTTGGTGATCTGATTCTTGCACATCACCAAGATGAATATGAAAAATATTGAAACGTATAACAAGATGAAGATGAAAAATATTGGACCGTACAAGGTTATAAGGAAATTTGGGGAAAATGCATATGAGATTGAATTACCCGATGGGGTCGTAATCTCACCGATATTCAATGTTGCAGATTTTTACCCTTACAGAGCTGATGAAGCAGGAGCTGAAGAGGAACAAAAAGAGGTTCAATGGACAAAACAAATGCCTATAGCTAAAAATCCACAGATGGAAAACATAATTGATAAAAGGATTAGTAGAAAGACTAGGAGAAAGGAGTATTTTGAATACTTGGTCAAGTGGGAGGGACATCCAGTTGAATATGCTAGTTGGGAGAATGAGGCAAACATTCAAAAGCATGGACAGACCATGCAAGAGCTCATGAATAGGAGTTCATGAAAATTTTCAAGCGAGGGAGTATGATGCAGGAGCATCGAACAAATCCAAAGCACGCGCCTAGCCAAAGAAATAGATGGATGCACATTTTTATGAACAACCTTTTAAATTTTGGATCTGAAGCATTAATGTAACAACTAAGAAAAGCATACTTGCATTTATGTCCTGGAGATATGAACAGATCTGGGGAAATTACTCCCATCTATCAATTGTAATAGGCATTTAAGTTTGTTAATGTAAAGTAGGTAGATATGAATGTTAGATTAGACAGTTTTAGGATCATAGGAGGGAAAACGAATATAAACACCCTCACCCTTGTATCATTGATTTTTTTTTATTATCATTCAGAATTCATAAGATGGAGAGTTGTAGCAGAGAGCTGTAGAGAAGAACCCATGTACAGGAGCACTTGAGTAAATATATGAAGCTTTGACTCAACTTTCACGGTGTTATGATGTTCATTGTTTCCATTTGTTAAATGGTATGTTTACAGTTGTTATTTCTTTGTTATGCATTTGTTCCAATGTTGTGTGGGATGTATGATTTCATGTTGAGTGTATGAAGTCTGGAAGAAGAATAGAATGAGTTTCAATTGTTTCTCTCCCTGAGAATTCCTGCAAGGAGTGCAGTGGACATCCGCAAGGTGTGCGTTGACGAAGGTCTGAGTATTATCTCAGAAAGCTCAGGAGAGATATTGTTGTTCCCACATCAGCTGAAGTGTAGGTGAAGCACAGATCCATGCAAGGTGTGCACAGGCTAGTTGAAGCCTTGGATTTTATAAATCCAGAAGGAAGGTTGAAGGACCATTGTTGCAAGGAGTGCATAGGGTCGAAGACTCAGATAACCGAAGTTATTTGAAATTTTTTTGCAAGTGCGAGAAGTGATCCATTTGGAAGCCTGATTTTGCAAGTGGAATCTCAAGAGGGATAAAACCTTTGAAGTGTTCAAAGGGAGATGGAGATCGAAAACGTCTCGCAGAGGTCAAGTTCAGGTGGAAGAATGCCAAGTCAGTTTGGCCAAGAGATCCTTGATAAGAGTGAATGAATGATGAGGAGCCTTTGTGAAAGAAGTGCGAAGTTTCTAGAACCGTGGGATCTTGCAAAGTTGCAAGGTGGTTAAAGGCCGGTGAAACCCATCACCTTAGGATCCAGGATCAAAGTAAATTGTTGATCATGTTTTTCATAAGCATTGGATCATCTCACGAATTCGAGGATTAGTGACTTTGAAAGGTAGACCAAATATCTTTGGTTTCACGAAGTCCCAAGTTGCGAGAAGCAAAGGAGGAGATCCAGACTGTTGGATCCAAGCTACGGGAGAAACGTCATATCAGAACCTCTGTGTGGTATAGTGCATCGAGGGTTCGGGGGTTGAAAGAGTTTCCTTTCAACTATAGAAGTCATGAAGTGCCGAGCGCCAAAGGCTCGAGAGAACATGTATCATGTCCGTTAGGTGGGGACCACGTGATTGACAGGTGGCGCAACCATAGAGCACACAAGAAAAGTGGAAGCAGGTGACAGGTGGTGGATACACTTCGACTTTGGAAAGGGTCAATCCATTGTTGACTTATCGCGAGTTGCAGATTCACAAAAGAGGCGCAGGAGGACTCGACACTCCAACTCGTGAAGTTGCGAGTTGCGAAGGGTGCTAAAGTTAGGCCCTAGCCAACGGTCACTTGAAGAGGTGCTAGCAAGGAGGGAGCCATACCCGTATCATCATATAAGGTATTGGAGGTTTGTGAAAGAAGAGTTGAGGGTCATTGACCCACGAACTTGCGAGTTGCGAACAACCCTTGCACTAAGACCTGGTTGTGGTCACATGAGGAAGTAAGGCTCATGCCTAGTGTTAAGTTGCGCAGGGCAGGTTTTCACGAAGGACCTATGGATTAGATTCATGAGGTTCCCATAGGGATCCGAGAAGAGACACTTTGACTCAAGGAGAATTAAGAATGATCCTGTGTGGATATCGGCCCGAGGGAAAGTAGGTTTGTGTCACGAGGGGAGCATCGACCACCTCGACGTCAACATAGACAGTTTTTTCACCCAACTGAATGGCTAAGGACTGCAAGAGTCTGTGAGGATGAAAACCTCACCCATTGAATGTGCGCAACATCATAGGGGATTTGTTAAGTGGGCATGATTTTAAGCCTTTCCAACAAGCTAAATACAAGACACAATTAGAGGCTCCCTCATCCAAGATAGTACGGTGAATTTGTTGATTGTGAACAACAACATCAATTTGAAAAGCAGGTTGGTGGGAGAGTCGAGACTTAAAATTGTTCAATTTAAATGTGATATTGTTGGATGACTCGGGATCAAAAGAACCAATAGAATTCAAGAGCATGTTGTGTTGACCTGGGCAGTGTTGTATAACTTCCAACATAGACATATCACACAGTTCTTGAGCCAAATCTTCAACAATGTTGTAGTTTTGGGTGGCACGTGAACTAGGATTAAAAGTAGATTTATGGATGGTGCTCTTGGGAGGGAATAATATAGAGTCGAACATAGGTTTCTCTCTCTAAAGTGATCTAGATGGAGGACTAACAGAGGATGGTGATGGATCCGGTAAAGTATCGTTAGTGACCTTTTCTTTGTCAGGCTTAGTTGGTGTGTCGTATGTCGTAGAGAGAGTGGTTAGATCAATCCCATTGAACATATAAATATGGGCACTTGTCGAGGCTTTATCATGAGGAGGGTTACTAGAACTTCCCCTTGGAGAGGGGGTTTGAGCAACCATGGATTGTTGCTGAGGAAAAAGATGTGTTAACACAGAGGGTTGGGAATTCCCTTTGAAAATTTTTTCCACTTCATTGTGATGTGGACAGTCTCAGGTGTAATGATCATCACCAAAAATAAGACAAGGGAATTTTGGTTTCCACTGTGGTTTCTTTTTGGTAGCAGGAGCTGGAGTTTGAGTTTTGGGTTGTTCATTGTTATTATTCTTTTTGGGTTTATTTTTTGTCTTCTTCTTACCTCTGGATTGTTGTGAAGGGGCATAATGAACTGCATTCACCTGAGAGACTTGATTTTTGGGGGAGGTAGAGGAGAGTGAGGTCGAACTAGGAGTGGGTTCCGAATCAGATTGATTTGTAGTTCCAGTCGACTAGGAAACATATTGGGTTTTGATGGAACAGATAACTCCATCTGCATGAGATGAGGATGAAGGTTTGGACGGATCGGTAGTGGCATAGGTAGCATTTGAGATCAACTCATACAAAGTACCATATTTTGAATAAACCAAATCTAGGTACTGAGCCTTGGAAATGGCTTCTTCCTCCATGACTACACCACCCATGGCGACATCATGAGAAATCGGGGGTAAAACTGATTTGGTAAACCATTCTGCCAATAAATAGTCAAGAATGATTTCTTTGATAAACCTTCATCGTCATCTCCATTCATGAATATGATCAGAGATATGTACAGAGTTAGTCTGACGAAGGGAGGTCAAGAGTTCAATACCCATGTCGTATCGAATGGGTAGTTGAAAGTGCATGAGAAAGGACATGGCAAGGGCGTTGAAATCTTGGAAAGAATCGCGTGGAAGTTAAATATACCACTTTGCTGTAGAGCATGTAAGTGTTCACTGGAAAAGGTGTAAACATATAAAATCATCCATTAAGGAGTTTGATGAAAACCATAAATGGAAAGTCATCACATGGTTATTTGGGTATTCTCTAGTTTTACCATCAAATTTTGGAATATCAAAAGGTAATTTAGTAGGAATCACTGTCCAGAATGGATAATGTAATATAGGATCATTGGTCAATCGAGACAAGTCTAGGAGATCCAGAGTCGCAAGAATCGGTAGTTGTCGTTTAACCTGATGGTGATACTAGTGTGGCATAGGGACACTAGTAGGGACGTAGACTGGGATAGGTGGATAATTGTGTCCAGTAGGTCCTCCTATATATGGTTGTTGTTGACCAAGATAAACAGGATTTGATGGTGGTTGAGAAACATGTGCAAGTGGAGGATAACATGATGGGTTTTGAGGATTGTAAGTCAGATGATTTATTTTCCCATAAGGGGAGTAAAAAATTTTCCCATGAGGAGGATACACATTAGTCCTATGAGAAAGATAAAGTTATTGTTGTCCTTGAGGATGTTGTCCTCCAAGGAATTGTGGATTTTCTAAGAAAGGATTCTTCCAAGGATTTGGTGTTGCAGATGCATTATGTCCATATAATGGATGATGGACTCCAGTTTGAGGTTGCCCCCCAATATGAGGTCGTGTCCCAATTTGAGGTTGAGACCCAAATTGAGGTTTCCCCCTAGCATGAGGTTGAGTGCCTAGAGGGATATGGAAACTAGAAGTGAATGAATGATCAATGCTTCTAACTGGAATAGAGCCACCAAGACCAGCTCCTCCAAATAAAAGTGTAGTTATAGAACCAACAGTAGCGTTATATCGAGGAGGAACAAAAAGTCCAGAAACTTCGGGTATAACCTGGGCAGTGTTGGCAACGAAAGGATTCAGAGCTCTGTACCCAGGGGTAAGTGACAGATTAGGTCTAGATGAAAGGGGTGTAATAATGGGAGCTTGGTTAACCACCACATTCCCAGTGGGATAAGTCGTAGCATGAGGAACCATAGTAGAATGGGCCATCTATAGCGAAAAAGTCAAACTAGGACCAACTAAATGTGTTTCTGGACCAACGGACTGTGTGTCTAGACCAACTAACTATGTTTCTGGACCAACGGTTGTACCAGAAAAATGATCTAAAGGTATCGTGTAGGTAACATATGTGTGGGGAAATTTTGATACAACAGGTATATCAGCACCTGCCCCTGAGCCATAAAGGTCCCGCACCATGCGAGGAACACTTCTAAATATGTCGGTATTCCAAAGGGGATCCCTGAATCTAGGACCTAAATGGGGTTCAGTTGACATACCAGAAGTGTCAACGAAATGATCTCTTGATGAATTCATCCAAACAATACGTCTCTCATACCCAGGAGGTATGCAGAAATCCTCTAGAGAATCAGAAATACGTCAGAAATTTTCTAAAGATTCAGTTCTTTCGACTTGTGGAGTTACAGTGTCATGGACCTTGCTCTATTGAGGTGAGCCCTCCGATGAATTAGGAGGCAAAGGTTGGTAACCATCCAGATCTTCCAGGGGTATTCCTTGCATCCTACGTGAACAGTGTGGAGGGTCAATGTTGGTCTAACCAAATATTTTACGTAAAAAAACTATGGCCAACTAAAGAAAAGAAACAACATACACTAATAAAATCTAGGAATCAAACCAAGCGAACAAAACCTTCTCTTGATGGTCGTACTAGTTGGTGATGAAATCCAACATCGTGTGATGAAGTCAAGAAGGGGCTAGAATATGATCGGTTGGAACAGTTACAATGGTGACCTACTTAATGGACTTACACCTTGGTGCAAGATTCCATGCAGTAATTGTGGATTTACCCTCCAAGGATCCTGAGTGAGTTTGACCACCGTCTGTTCTAGGTACAGCGAAGACTTCCCTTCACCATCACCTTGTGTAAAGACCCTACAGATTATGGCTACTAAGGACACCAACTCGCAGTCGGCCCCTGGGTGGTTATAGTCGATAGTCTTGTTCGAACGTATGGGAAGGATAACAAGTCCGAAATCCTTCAAGAAAATTGAGGAAAAGTGGACCGGTAGAACTCCATAGGACCTTGAATGGATTCAGAATTCACGAAGCATCGAGATCAAATGAAGAGAGTTGAACCTCAAGAAGAGCCCCTAATATACGATCTGACTACTTCAAACGATTGAACCACAAAGGGATAATCTTCATAACTCTCTCGAATGTGACCTTGTGCATAACCCCTGTGTGAGAGGGGGATCCCAGAAATATTATATGAAAATTGGATTTTCTCTCCCTATCACAAGATGATAATGTTTGTTTTTAACTCTTTGGAGAGTTGTACTCATAGCGTAATCCAAAGCGCTAATCCTAGTCTAATGTTGGTGGAGGATTCTAAAAACAAAAGTTCTAGATTAATTTTAATTAGCGTTGATTTTGCATTTGTTCTTTACTCAAGGGTGTATGAGAGTGAAACTGATGATATTATGACTCAATTCCCAAAAATGGCATAAGAAATGATAAACAATCTTTTCTTTCAATGAATGTCTATTTAAGGGAAGGAGAAAAATTTTCTTTTCACTGTCAAACACTAAGATGCAATAACCTCATGTAATTGTTTCTCAATCAAGAATCCAATATAATGCTAAAATATTCATAAATTCGTTCTAATATCCAAAAACCAATTGCGAAAAAATATCCTTTTGTTTAAATGTGAATGATAATCAGCTTGATGTAAAGCTTCCTATGTCAAACAAATTTCAAGATCTATGAGATTTAAGCAATCGAAAGAAAAATTCACATAAACATAACACACTCTCGTTGTGATCAAACAAGAAACAAAAAGAAAACCAAATTTGCAAAAAAGAAAACCAAAAATTCAAACAAGAGGAAATGCTCGGAAAAAAGACCTCAAAGATTAGAATAGAACATTGGATAGATCTTTGAATTTCCTTACAACATCTTTCATTCAATCAGATAAATGAAAAAAATAGTAGATCGACTCTAAATCTCAAAGAAGAAGAGTGATTCAAAGAAAGGAAGAGAGACATCAAAAATCCAAACAAAACATCATGAATTCTTAGAAATCAAAAGGTTTGAGGCTAAAACAAAGACACATTGAGATGGTAATAACCCTTAGCAGATGAATCAACAGAAAATAGACTCAGAGATCAACTCCCAAAAGGGTTTTTAGCAGAAAAAGACCAGTGCTCTGGTGTCAAGGGCACCAAAGCATTGCAACGCTATGTGGGAGCCTACAAGCGAGTCCTAGCTCTCTGGTTGAAGAGGCAGGGGAGTGCTAGCCTCTGAGAAGAACAACAACTTGCCCAGAAATAAAAAAAAACTCAAAAATCTAGAAATTCAATCTGTATGGGATGAATTCAAGAGCCAAAAACACATCTAAGAATCAGAAACACAAGGCCAAAAACAAGACCAAGGAAGGAAACCAAAAATGAAATCTTTGTTCCCCAGTGGAGTCGTCAATTTATGTTACAGGAAAATCCCCCTGTGGATGGGTGGATTCCCTCTTGGACCCTAAATCTCTAAGATCAAGATAGAAAGGTGCTAACTTTGGTCACTGACATCCCTTTAAACCTAGATAAGCTAATCTATAGAGAAGAGGAAGAATATGTACCTTTTTTATGATGTTTGTCTTCGCCCAGTCCAAGTTGAGCTCTGATCCTCAAGCTCTTCAAAAATTCCTCCAATCCAATTAAAAACAAAACATGCTTCCTATTCTACTACAATTAGTTTGAAACTAGATCTTTCTGTTGGACACACCTACCACACTTAGAGGGTGGGGTGAATGAGTGTGGGGATCTTTTTCCCAAAACTTCCCTCTTGCACAAAAACTCATCAATTAGCATTCAACATTTATTCATTACCCATTGTTTTCATTTATAACCAGTTATAT
>JZKD02S0118498.1:34126-55181 GCA_000966675.3 Picea glauca | reverse complement strand
ATGCATGTAAAAATAAGAACTGATAGTTGCTAGGCAACAGTGTCCTTCACTCCAAGACGACCTCGCAGAGAATGGAACTTTTGCTCAGTGACAGTCTTGGTGAATATGTCTTCAGTTTGTTTTGCTAAAGGAAATAAATACAGGTCTATGATCCCCTCGTGTACTAAGTCCCATATGTAGTGCATGTGGATCTCGATGTGCTTCATCTGCTGCCTCTGAAATGGATCTCTGTAGAACTTCAAAGTGCTCTATTTGTCACACTAGATGATGATCAATCAATGAAACTGAATGCCCAACTCAATGAGAAAATGTTGTAGCCACATAGACTGAATGGTTATGATAAATACCCCTTTGTACTCTGCCTCGACTGAAGATAGAGCAATAACATCCTTCTTCTTTCTCAACCAATAGATAGGCTCAGAACCAAGACTAAGTGAGTAACCAGATGTGGACTTATGATCAATGTTATCACCAGCCCAGTCAAAATCAGTGAACTCGGTGAGGTCCAATGTAGAGTCTGCTACACAATGAATCCCAAAGGTGATGGTGCCCTATACATATCGAAGGATACGATTTGTAGCCTTCCAATGTAGCTCATGCGACTCCTGCATGAACCTAGAGAATTCTCCAACTGCATAGGAGAGGTGTGGTCTAGAGTGTGTGAGATACAAAAATCTCCCCACTAGTTGTCTGTACAGTGTGTTGTCAACCAATGGAGTGTCCCCACCATCCTTAAGTTTGACTCCTAGTAGGAAAGGAGTTGGGGTAGACTTCTAGTCTGTCATGTAAAATATATCAAGGAGATCATGTGCATACTTAGCCTAAGACAGTTTGATGACTGATGAATCTTGTCTAATCTCGAGTCCAAGGAAGAAATGTAGCAAACCAATGTCTGTCATCAAGAACCTGTCATGTAGAATCCTCTTGAATGCAATAATTGTTGAAGTCAAGTAACCGGTGATGGGAGAATCATCAACATACAAAACTAGGAGTATAAGTGAATCATTCATCCTGAGCATGTAAACATTCTAGTTTGACTTACAATGTACATTTTTTTCTGAAAACATGTAGGAGTACATCTTGGCATACCATGCCCTCGGGGCCTACTTCAAACCATAAAGAAACTTCTTCAGTCGACAGACCAAGTATGAATCTTGCATAAATCCATGGGGATGATCCATATATATCTCCCCAGAGAGATCGTCATGAAGAAATCCATTCTTCATGCCCATCTTATGGACTTCCCATCCCTTGGTTGTCGTAATGGCAAGTGCCAAAAGTATGGAATCCATCTTCACTATTGGAGAGAAGGTCTCATCATAGCAATGCCATGCACCTGCTAAAATCCTTTGGAAATTATCCTGGCTTTGTATCTACTAACCTATCCATCCACTATGCTCTTGGTCCTATAGACCCATCTACACTTGACAAGTTTCCTTCTTGAAGGAATGGGAACCAGATCCCAAGTCAGTTTCTCGAGGGAGGATTTTTACTCCTCCTGCATGGAGAATTCCAAAAAGGTATTTCCATCAAAATCGCCATAGGAATGTGGATATGAAGACTGAACCAGGAAAATATGCCTTGGTGGTATCAGTTCAGTGTCAGTGAGTGGAAGAGGAGACTCCTCGAAATCAGATCGAGTCCTCCTAGTATCAGCTGGGTCCCCATCAAGATCTCATGCATCCTGAAGAGTAGTATTGGACCACTTCATCCTCTTCTCTGGATCTGCATCCACATCTGCATGCACTAAATCTGGATCTGACTATACTAAATCTGTATCTAGATCATTTGAATCCTTTGAATTAGAACTCTCATCTGAAGAAGATTCATCATGTGCATGCTCATCATATTTGACAAGTGGAAGAAACAAAGTGTCTACATGTGGCTGCTAAGGTACATGCAAGACACATTCCTTGAATTAGAAAATACACTCAATGATGAGCCGGTCTGAGGAAATATCATTGAGTTTGTATCCCTTCACACCATCAGGGTATCCACAAAGATACACTCTATGCTCTATGGATCAAGTGCCTTCCTCTTCTCAGAGGGAATCCTGGCCCATGCATGTGAACTGAAAAAACGAAAGTGGTTCACTTATGGTTTGAGGACACTCCAAGCCTTATAGGGGGTATTATCCTTGATAGATATATGGGGAGATATGTTTTGGATGAAGGTTGCACAATTAAGTTCTTCATACCATAATCTATGTGGAATCGCCTTTGCATGTAGCATGTAAGATGCCATCTCTTTTAGAGATCTATTTTTCGACTCAACAACTTTGTTTTGTTGTGGAGTATAGGGAACAATGTGCTACAAAAGAATCACTGCCTCATGAAAAATATTTTGTATCTCATGGTTTATATACATGGTTTACATACCCTCCCCCGTTATCTGTTCAAATGAATTTTATTTTCTTTCCTGACCGTGTCTCAAAAAGGGCTTTGAAATATTTGAGGTGTTGAAATACCTCTGATTTTTTCTTGAGAAAGAAACTCCATGTGAAGTGTGGGAAATCATCACCAAAAATGAGCACACACCTTACTTTACTAATTAATGGATGCAAAAAATGGCCCATGAGGTCACTATGGATCGAATCTAAAGGAAAGGAAGTCTTTTGAGTCTTTCCTTTGTCGAATTTGTCTTAAGGGTTCTTTCCAAGAACACATCCCTCACAAATTACTTTGGAGAAGTGGATGTCAAGTAAACCATCAACCATTTCCTACTTTCTAAGATGTTTCATATATCTGAAATTTAAAATTTTGAACCTTTTGTGCAATATCCTACTGCTTTGATCAACATGGGTAAGCAGTAATGCAAAATCTGGTTCAATAAATTCAAAAAATGTGTAGAGTCTAGATTGATGATTTACCTCACCCGTAGAAAAATTGGAATTGGTTTCCATGTCATAGATACCCACTGCATCAGGTGTAAATATGACTCTCTTTCTAGTGCCATATTTTGTCATCTGATACACGGAGAGAAGATTGACGAAAAGTTTGGGAACGTGTAGCACATTCTTGAAACTTTCATTTATGAGTTCAATTCTTCCTTTGTTGGTGACCTCAACTGGAGATTTCCCCCCCCATCAGAATAGGAGGACCTTTTCATGCATCCAATGAATAATATAATTCGTTTTTGGTATCCATGTGGTGTGATGCTCTTGAATCTATGATCTAATCATCGAGAGAGGAGTTGATGGAAATCAAAGCATGGCTAGAATTTTCTTTCTTCGGATTTTTATCTTCTGGCTTCATCTTCTTGGTACCCTCAGGGATGTGATCTCCAAGGTTGTTTTTATGAAGTATTTGGGACATTAAATCTATATGTTTCTTCATACATGTGGATTCTGGATGGAATCCCTTATGGTAGTAAGTAAATTTCTCCCCTTTTCTTTTCTTTCTACCATTGGATCCGGAGGCATCGTTGAAGGGTTTTGAGTATCCTTCCTTCTTTGGATTTTCATGTGATTTCATTTTGTCTTTGTATTTCTATTTCTGATATTGATGACCTCTACCATTTGTTTAATTGATTTGGAAGGTCAAACTCCCATCATAGTCACATGGATTTAGATGCTGCCACACATAGATTTTGTTGATATCTTATTTATAACTATATGTTGATATCTTCCTTAATATTAAATATTAATATTAATAGATTTAGTTCATCTTTCCATCTTAAACATTATTCTCTATTTATTTCCACTTTCTTTTCAATCACTATGTAAGAGTTCCCCTCATATGTTGCTAGGTAATCTATCGATATGTCTAAGAGGAATGTGGCTTCAAGTTGAAGTTCATCATTTGTGAAGTGTAAAATTGTGTGAAACATTTTGGGAAAATATAAAAATGAAGTTACTTCAAATTGCAAGGTTGATCCCTCATAGAGTATTAGGAATTTTAACAATATATTATGAATAATATTAACAACCCTCATGATTGTAGTATATCAATATTTTAATGTATCATCCATACATGTACACGGGCATCAAAATATTGCATAGGCCCCATGTATAGGGGCATCAAAATATTGCATAGGCCTTCATGTTTTGGACCACCAATTAAAAATTAAATCTCTAGAAATCATTTTAAAGAGAAATTTAATATGTAAAGCAACATATAAAGAAACTTTATCGTATTTTCAAATGTTATCAAGAAAGAGGAGGAATTGACATTCATACCAGTGAATTTTATATTGAAAATTAAGCATACGTGCACTTGTTCTTACCAACCTTTTATAAATATGAATTATTCTTCCAAAAAGATGGTTCATTCAATAAATAAATAAGAATGAATTATTTTTCAAGGAAGATGATTAATTTATTATACTATATATATATATACTCTGAATTTCTAATGAATTTTCTAATATTTATAAGTTTTTATTTCATGAACTATACCAAAAGTAGATAAAGATGTTTTTGTAATTTTGTATGGAGATATGATATGTTTCAACTCTACATACTCGTGATATGGTCAAAAAGACACACCAACATTATAATAAGCCCCCATATTCAAGATTCAAATGCATGTACACTGCCATCTAATAGAAAGCGAACATATATTAGTTCGAAATGCTTTAGAGTCCTTTCTTGTTGTGATGTATTTATGAGGAAGGAAAGTGAGTCAACTCCCAACTTTCAATAAAGAGAATTGAGTTTTAGTGTTGTTATTCATAATTTTTAAGTTAAAAAATTATAAATATAAAATATTAATAAATTAAAAGAATTTTTAATTAGATTATAAAAGTAATGTTTAATTTAATAATAAATATAAAAGCTGAAAATAAATTTTGGTTTATTTAATTTTTTTCAGTATATTTATTTTTCATTATTTCAATTTTAAAAAATTGTAAGGTGTAAAAAGTTTTAATACTATATTTGTTAATAGATTTGATTTATTAATAGAATTTGGATATAATATTGTTGAAAAATTAGTTATTCCACATTTTTAATTTCAAAAAATATTAATTATAAATGTATTTAAAAGAGATTTTGATTTAATAAGAAAATAAATTTATTGAAAAATATTTGAAAATTGTTTTCTTATGTCTGAACTTTGAACTTGATTCACATGCACATCATTGAACTTTTCGCTTGAAAAGTTCTTCACACGCACACATGCACATCATTGAACTTTGCACTTGAGAAGTTATTCACACGCATCATACCAGACACCCTTTGCTCTCTTTTTTTTTGTTTTTTTGCATTTGGCATTGTGTGCATTCTCATGGAGTAATAGAATATACCCTTGAAATTTAAACAATTCTTTATCCTAATATTTAAAGTTTCAACTTGTCGTTCTTCCCACCCACAATCTTTTACCAATGAATATATATATATATATATATAGTCTAATATTTTCTCCATCATTTATGTCTTTCTTCTCATAAGGCAACTCTGTAAATGTGTTGAACCTGCATAGAATAGATCTAGATAGCAAATGACATCCATAATTTGCAGAGAAAATATGAGAAAAGAGAAGCAAGAGAGAAAGAATGGAACAATTATGATTAACCAAATGAATGAATGATAATATACAAATGATATACTTTGTATAACTCAACTAATATGATGCACCGGAGGAGAAGCCAATGCACCATAGTGGTGGTCTAGAGTGATTTGGACACACACCAACAGTTACAGGAGTAAACTGCCACCTATTCTAGTCTCTCAGGTTGTTACGAGAGTGAACTTCCACCTAGTCTGAGTTAACTAGTCTCTCAGTCTTCAGTTAATTGATTGAAACAGAGTGAAGTGAGGAGGAGATTAGGGAATCATGAGTAATGCTCTAGTCTGGTGATGATTCCAAGGACAATGCACATTAGTTGGTGATGATCCCAATGTTACATGGTGATGATCCCAATGTGGCATCTAGATTCCATTGAACTGATCAAACTGATTTGTGAACTGAAGAGAATATTATCCTAGAGGAATATTCTCCCTAAACTATAGGAGACTGAATAATGACTAATAAACATAGGGAAAACCTTAGGAAAAATAAATCCTAGGTGTGTGTGAAGTATCTCAAACACCCCCCTGAACATCACTATGGTGAAAATAAAGAATGGGTCCCGAAAACGAGGCCATGTTAGGTACCCAAATACAAAAGATACATTGAAATAAACGAAGAAAGTGGGAAAACCTCATGGGCCCCCCCCGCCCCCCCCCCTCACAGTACAATGCATGTAAAAATAAGAACTAATAGTTGCTAGGCAACAGTGTCCTTCACTCCAAGACGACTGCGCAGAGAATGGAACTTCTGCTCAGTGAAGGTCTTGGTGAAGATGTCTTCAATTTGTTCTGTTGAAGGAAATAAGTATAGGCCTATGATCCCCTTGTGTATTAAGTCCCAGAAGTAGTGCATGTGGATCTCGATGTGCTTCATCCGCCGCCTCTGAAATGGATCTCTGTAGAACTTCAGAGTGCTCTATTTGTCACACTAGATGATGATCAACCGATGAAACTGAATGCCTAACTCAATGAGAAAATGTTGTAGCCACATAGCCTTAATGGTTATGTTAACTACCCTTTTGTACTCTACCTTGGCTGAAGATAGAGCAATAACATCCTTCTTCTTTCTCGACCAATAGATAGGCTCAGAACCAAGACTAAGTGTGTACCCATATGTGGCCTTACGATCAATGTTATCATCATCCCAGTCAGAATTAGTGAACTCGGTGAGGTCTAATGTAGAGTTTCCTACATAGTGAATCCTAAAGGTGATGGTGCCCTATACATATCGAAGGATATGATTTGTGGCCTTCCAATGTAGCTCATACGATTCCTGCATGAACCTAGAGAATTCTCCAACTGCATAAGAGAGGTGTGGTCTAGAGTGTGTGAGATACAACAATCTCCCCACTAGTTGTATGTACAGTGTGTTGTCAACCAATGGAGTGTCCCCACCATCCTTAAGTTTGATTCCTACTAGGAAAGGAGTTGGGGTAGACTTGTAGTCTGTCATGTAAAATATATCAAGGAGATATGTGCATACTTAGCCTAAGACAGTTTGATGCATGATGCATCTTGTCTAATCTCGAGTCCAAGGAAGAAATGTAGCAAACCAATGTCCTTCATCAAGAACCTGTCATGTAGAATTCTCTTGACTGCAATAATTGTTGAAGTCAAGTAACCGGTGATGATAAAATCATCAACATACAAAACTAGGAGTAGAAGTGAATCAATCGTCCTGAGCATGTAAACATTCAGGTCTAACTTACAATGTACAATTTTTTTGAAAACATGTAGGAGTACATCTTGGCATACCATGCCCTCGGGGCCTGCTTCAGACCATAAAGAGACTTCTTCAGTCGGCGTACCAAGCATGAATCCTGCATAAATCCATGGGGATGATCCATATATATCTTCCCAGAGAGATCATCGTGAATAAATCCATTCTTCACGCCCATCTTATGGACTTCCCATCCCTTGGTTGCTGTAATGGAAAGTGTTAAAAGTATGGAATCCATCTTCTCTATTAGAGAGAAGGTCTCATCATAGCAATGCCATGCACCTGTTGAAAGCCTTTGGAAATCATCTTGACTTTGTATCTACTAACCTATCCATTCATTATGCTCTTGGTCCTATATACCCATCTACACTTGACAAGTTTCCTTCTTGAAGGAAGAGGAACCAGATCCCAAGTCTGTTTCTGAAGGGGGAAGTTGTACTCCTCCTGCATGGAGGTTTCCAAAAAGGTATTTCCATCAAAATTGCCACAGGAATGTGGATATGAATACTGAACCAAGAAAATATGCCTTGGTGGTATCAGTTCAGTGTCAGTGAGCGGAAGAGGAGACTCCTCAAAATCAGATCGAGTCCTCCTAGTATCAGCTGGGTACCCATCAAGATCTAATGCATCCTGAAGAGTAGTATTGGGCCACTTCATCCTCTTCTCTAGATATGACTATACTAAATCTGTATCTGGATCATTTGAATCCTCTGAATTAGAACTCTCATCTGAAGAAGAGTCGACATGTGCATGCTCATCATATTTGACAAGTGGAAGAAACAAAGTGTTTGCATGTGGCTGCTAAGGTACATGCAAGACACTTTCCTCTAATTGGAAACTACGCTCAATGATGAGCCGGTCTGAGGAAATATCATTGAGTTTGTATCCCTTCACACCATCGGGGTATCCAACAAAGATACACTCTATGCTCTATGGATCAAGTGCTTTCCTCTTCTGAGAGGGAATCCTGGCCCATGCACGTGAACTGAAAATACGTAAGTGGTTCACTTATGGTTTGAGCACACTCCAAGCCTCGTAGGGGGTATTATCCTTGATAGATATATGGGGAGATATGTTTTGGATGCAGGTTGCACAATTAAGTGCTTCAGACCATAATCTATGTGGAATTGACTTTGCATGTAGCATGTAAGATGCCATCTCTTTTAGAGATATATTTTTCCACTCAACAACTTTGTTTTGTTGTGGAGTATTATCAGGCTGCGATATTAAAGATGTTAATGACCTGAAACACTGAATTGTCAAACCAGGGCAAGTAAACTTAGAGATGCTACACTGTATGTGCGGGTAAGATTCTAATCCCTATCTAAAGACTATTCTTAGAAGAAAACACAAACTCACTCTTAGAAACTGAATCCTAATGACTATCCTGAAATTCATCATCCCCTATTTAATTCATCAACAGAAAACAATCCTATGCTTAAGTGATGGTGCTTCTATTTCTACTCTAATGTGATTTCACATGACTATATAACACTATCTTGAATCATCTAATCATCACTGCTTCTATCTAAGCCATAACAGAAAGATTATTTCCTAAAGTTCTTTTAATCTAAACAGTGAAAATAAATTTAAATCTACCCACAGGAAAACAAAGAAATATCCTACTTACCCTACTGGTACTGAAAGCTTCCTCTAATTCAATTGCAACCTAACTATCCTAACTAAGTGAAGTAACCTAACTATCTTAACCAAAACAAAGTACATTCAAACTCTAAGTTACGTTCAGATTGAAAAAATTGGAAACAAGCAAACCTAGTTCATGCTCTAAACTCTACAGGAATCAACCATGCTTTCAATACTCATCAACATAGAAGATATTAATATGCTGGAAACGATACAGTTGAAGAATAATCAAGAAAGAATCTGAACAAGTCAATTCCAAAACTCAATAAACTAACATGCATGCAGATACCCAGATACTGAAATGAACTAAATCTAAGACAGAGAAAAGCACCGTCTTGAACCTGTTTGGTGGGCCCAACCAAAAGGTACAATCGCCGAAAGGAAAAACCAGAACTACTCAATCATTCTACACAAACACTAGCCATGCTTCACGCTCCATTTACTCAGAGAAATAACTCAAATCATATGATAGTGAACTAACATAATGCAAAGGCAGATTGTATTCAGAAATGTGTATCATAACATAACATAACCCAACATGTCTTAGGAGTGATCTTCTGTTTATATAGATCCTCCTCAAAAGTAGTTTAAAGCAACAGTACATTAATTCAAACGGATCCCAGATCCAAAAATAACTCGAAATCAGTTAAAAACGGTCTTGACATCTTCGTGCCACACAGTGTCATGAAGTGTGAGTCATGAAGTATTACAACTCTGTTCTATAATTTTGCCTTCAATCAGCATATGAGTGGTGACTTCATCTATCATGTAAATCGCACTGTCTCCCACTCTGGCCATAACGCGCAGATCTTTAGCAGCTTCGTTGGTATCTCCATGGGGTACGAGTTGGTACCTGGTACTGGCAAATCCTGTTTCAAATAGAAATAGTACCTAACTCAAGCCACATTAGTTTCAATATTAATTTAAAGCATCAAAATACATAAAAATAACTTGAAACGTAAAAATACCTTGAGTAACCCCATTGAGTGGTAAAGAGATGTCAAGTGTGTCATAACAAGGCCAAAAGGGAGTGGTATTGGGTATGGAAATGGAGGTCTTTGTGATATAATATAGGCAAAAACATGATCAAAACTGGAGACCAACAAGTATAGGGAACCATGTGCTACAAATGAATCACTACCTCATGAAAAATATTTTGTATCTCATGGTTGACATACCCTCCCCCTTTATCTTTTCAGATGAATTTTATTTTCTTTCCCGACCGTGTCTCAAAAAGGGCTTTGAAATATTTGAGGTGTTGAAATACCTCTGATTTTTTCTTGAGAAAGAAACTCCATGTGAAGTGTGGGAAATCATCAACAAAAATGAGCACACACCTTACTTTACTAATTAATGGATGCGGAAAATGGCCCATGAGGTCACTATGGATCGAATCTAAAGGAAAGGAAGTCTTCTGAGTCTTTCCTTTATCGAATTTGTCTTGAGGGTTCTTTCCAAGAACACATCCCTCACAAATTCCTTTGGAGAAGTGGATGTCAGGTAGACCATCAACCATTGCCTTCTTTCTAAGATATTTCATATATCTGAACTTTAAATTTTTGAACCTTTTGTGAAATATCCTACTGCTTTGATCAACATGGGTAAGCAGTAATGCAAAATCTGGTTCAATAAATTCAAAAAATGTGTAGAGTCTAGATTGATGATTTACCTCACCCGTAGAAACCTTGGAATTGGTTTCCATGTCATAGACACCCACTGCATCAGGTGTAAATATGACTCTCTTTCCAGTGCCATATTTTGTCATCTGATACATGGAGAGAAGATTGACGAAAAGTTTGGGAACGTGTAGCACATTCTTGAAGCTTTCATTTATGAGTTCAATTATTCCTTTGTTGGTGACCTCAACTAAAGATTCCCCCCCCATCAGAATATGAGGACCTTTTCATGCATCCAATGAATAATATAATTCATTTTTGGCAGCCATGTGGTGTGATGCTCTTGAATCTATGATCCAAGCATCGAGAGAGGAGTTGATGGAAATCAAGGCATGGCTAGAATTTTCTTTCTTTGGATTTTTATCTTCTAGCTTCTTCTTCTTGGCACCCTCGAGGATGTGATCTCCAAGGTTGTTTTCATGAAGTATTTGGGCCATTAAATCTATATGTTTCTTCATACATGTGGATTCTAGATGGAATCCTTTATGGTAGTAAGTAAATTTCTCCCTTTTTCTTTCCTTTCTACCTTTGGATCCAGAGGAATCGTTGAAGGGTTTTGAGTACCCTTCCTTCTTTGGATTTTCATGTGATTTCATTTTGTATTTGTATTTATATTTTTGATATTGATGACCTCTACCATCTTACACAGTAAGTGCATGCACCTTTGGGCCTTTGATTTTTCCATATTAATGAGCTTGTTCTACTCTCGTGTGAGAGACTCGGTAAAGGCCTCAAGAGAGGTCATCATCTAGGTGGCTCCAAAGGTGATCCTAACTAAATGAAATGTAGATACAAAAACTGATTATTCTAGATTAAGTTTGGAGAGAATGGTAAGAACCATTTGTTTCTCCTCCTTATATTTATCAACCCCAGAAGCCTTGAGTTGTGACAACAAATCCTTATATTTGGTAAAGAAATATTGGATATTATCAAAGGGTTTTGGATCCAAACTGAGAAATTCCACCTCTATCATGTGTCCCCTCATCTCATCCCATTTTCCAAAAATCCCTTCCATGTTTGTCCAGGCTTCTAGCGCCATTTTTTGGTGGGTGAAAACGACCGTCCGTCAACTGAGAGAGTGGAACCGGTCTGGGGTTGTCTAATAACCCAAGCCGTTTGGAATGAACCACCCTAACGGGTTTAGCGGCTCCGTTAGCCGATCTAAGGTCCTAAGAAAACAAAAAGAAAACTAAACTAAACTAACTAATCTAACTAAAACTAAATAAAACAAACTAAACTAACTAACAATAAAACTAACTAACAAATAAACTAATCTAAATAAAACTAACTACTAAACAAATTAAACTAAAACTAAAATAAACTAAACTACTGTAACTATTATATAAACACAATCTACTAATTACTACTATGCTAACTCTAACTAATTATCTATCTAACTACTAACTACAATATAACTTATTCACAAAATGTACATTATCCACAATTTCCAGATTTAATTAAAACCTAAAAAACTCATTAATAACTCTACCCTAAGACAAAGGAAGATGTTTTTTTTTTTTTTCTTTTATAATTTTATGAACAGAAATAAAACAGAAAAATAACTAAACTAAATCACTAATCTAAAATACAAATATATCTAATCAAATCAATGAAAATAATCACAAACTAACCTGGAAATATGCTCCAGATTTGTCCTGTGTATGATGACTGTACCAGCAGATCAGAGGCAGGAAACTCGCACCAAATAATCCAGAAGCTTCTCGTAAACGATAGCTGCAATGCTCTTTGAGTTTGTTTACAGGACAAACAAGACATAAAAAATCATAACAATTATATGATTTATAAATCTCAACAATTAGGTAAACCTGTTATGCAAAGACTTATACAGAATAATCCAATTGATGAAGAAGAGAAATCTGTCATTCATAAACTGAATCAAGTAATTGCTATGTTTTTAGATATTGGAAGAAATCAAATATGGATCATGTTAATTAATTCATATCATTTGCAGAAGACCAATATAGATAAAGTAGTCATTTACCAAATGCAAATTGATAACATAAACACGAAACAAAAGATTGATATTATGAAAGCTAATGCTGTAGCAGAACATCAATTTCTGTCTCAGTCTGTATTAGATTTCCATTATCCTGGTTCTCCCACAAGCGAGGATGATCATTATTACAAAAAATAATAAGTATTTAAAGGTTTTCCACAAGGTAAAACCTCCCTGTGGAAGTTATAAAACTGTTTACATGAAATCTGGGAGATATCCCAAAGTTGTCTAAACTAGGAAACTCAAATAAAACTAAAACATCCAAATATCCTCTAAACTGTCCATCAAATCCCATGCAATTCGAATTCACCTGAAAAGGACAAAAAATGAACAAATTACAAGGATCTTTTATTAATAAATGATAGAAAATTTAATTCTGTAGACTAGATACAGAATCCTTTGATTTTGTAGCTAGTCTAAAATAAGATACAAAATCAGAATTGAGATTAATTCAATTTTTTTTTTTAAATTCCATTCAATTGACATCCAATAATTATTTGAGAACGAATCATAAATTGAAATTGTTATTTCATTATGAACTCAAACAGGATCCACATCATTTAACTGAATACAGAGATAGGAATACTCTGTTTCGATTATTGTCATAAGTCGGGTAAATTAAATCATATGGAACAACATCGTAATCATTTCCCAACAAATTGAATCCATCATTTATGAGATCGTTTTGATAATCAATTGAAAACAAAACAAATCGCAAACACTTCATTATACTTGTCTTATCAACTTGGAGAAATAATCGAATCGAACAGGATTATTTTCAAAACACGATAACTGTATAGCAAGCGATTAGTTTGTGAGTGAAATCAAACCATAACTGACTCATAAAAAAATCGTAATAGGATTAATCAAACAAAGTTCGTTATAGATATCCGATCCTTTGTTTTTATAAACTGATTGACCTTGACCAAACTCATTTCATTCAAACGAATCGTAACCGGATTTGGTAAAAATAACACAGTCAATCAATTCGTTCCAAAACCAATCAAATCCAACAGTTGTGAAATCAATTATAATCAAAACAAATGGCAAGAAAATATTATGTTGCCTTGTCAACGAAAATATGAATTCGACAAGATCATTTTCCAATCGTTGTGATTGTGTTGGCACAACACACAATTCATGCCAGGAATAGATCAATTCAAATTGGTGTGAAAATTAATTCAAATAAAATCATAGCCGGATCAAATGATAGGCAATAGAATTCGTAACTTGTTAATGCAAATTGGGCAAATAGTATTGGTCAACTTTGATTAAAACGAAATCGTTCCAATCAAACGAATCACAACTGGGTCTGACCAATTCGTTTTACAATTTAAAACCAGACAGAGCAATAATCATAATCGAGATCCAATTCCTAAAAATGATTGAACTAACAATGATCCAGCGAATCAATCGGTTGGGTTTAACAATAGTCACTGTTCCATAATTCGGGCGTATTTGCATAAGCTAAAATGAGATCATTGTTTTTATAAAAACAGAGTATTTCTAACCAAATTGAATTGAACAGAGTGATACCCATGATTTGGAAAATCATATAACACAACATATCTTAACAAGTATCATCCCGAAAACATTTACCAATCACAACATACAAATGATAACGAGATCGAATCTGATCAAAATCGCATTCTAAATTGAGCATAAAAACTTCTTGTTGGGAGTGGGAACAAAATGAATTGAATTGAAAACACACCATTACTTTCGTTATTTCACTCAGACAAACTTAGCAAATGAAATCCAAACGAATAACCATAAAAAAAAATCTATGAGAAAATCATATATCAAATCGAAATTCTTTCTATTTTAATCAAAACGAAGCCATGTATAGGATGATCATCGAATGACAGAGACATTTGGATGAGTGACCAGGCTATTTAAAATGAATTCAAATCATTATGACAAACTATATTATTTACAAAACAAAGCGATGTCAAAACCATACCTGTATAGCGACGAGGCTGCTTGATTATGCCAGTTTGGAATTTACAACAGCCGTGGCTGATTCCACGTTTTTGAAAAGGATGGAACTGGTTGTCTTTTGCTCTTTATCTGTTTCTTGGAGCTTGGCTTTCTGACTGGTTAGCACTGCAATTTGATCTTCCAATGATTGAATCTTCGATTGGAGTATAGGAACATCAATATAATATCGCTCTAACCATGAATTTCATTGGTCACAGGGTGACTGTGTGGGTTTAGATAGAGCAGGCGAGGGTTTGGCCAAAATGACCAAGGGTTTCACGAGGCAATTTAATACCCGGGTAGTCAGGGTCATTCTTTAGGCAGGGAGGAAGGCTCAATACAAAGTCATAAGGGGGCTCGGGACATAAACCTTGCGAGTAGGGGTACTCGCTAGCCAGAAAACACTCAATATCAGAATCAGAGTCCTCACTTAGGATGATAGGGTTAGACTTGGCAGAGGGTTTTGGTTTTTTTCTGGACATTATTGAAATGAGCCAGACATTCCTTTTCCCTTTGGCATTAGCAATAATGTTTGCCTTGGGTTTTTTTTTCATAGGCTTCTTAATGGCTTCTGCACTCTTAGTTACAGTGTCGGGTAAGTCAACAGGAGGGTCGGTCAAGGGTTTAGGTAGTAGGAGGTGTAAGGGTACAGGCGGTTCGGGCTTCGTTTCAACTACCACAGGTTTATCAACCTCTGCAGGGTTGGTGTCTTCAAAGCCATTATGGTTGATGAAAGCTTTCCAACTATCACCATGCAAATTCAAATGATAAATACCGATGAGCTTAATAAGCCCATGGTGGAACAGGTTGTTGTCAGCCTTGTGCCTCTTAAACTTTTTAGACATTTTATACAGGCTCCAATGAAATTAGAAAGGCATGTTTAGAGGATACCCTATAAAAATCATCAGTAGACGCAGGTGGTAAAGGAACACAAGTCCGTATCAACCTTCACAGGTCACAAACTGCTTGACTAGCATTAATAAATCGTGCCATCGTGGTTTGAGCATAGATATGGACATACCTCTATCACAAGAGGTGACTTTGCGCGATAGAAATAGCAATGTCCACGGCACTTCCTCGACCTTGCAATTCTTAAACCAACGCTGTCCCAAAGGAGGTAACCCCGTAGCCGAGCTGATAAACTGTTCATCAATCTCTAATTGTATGTCGCCTACCTTGGCTTGACAGCCATCGAAGGTCATGGCAAACTGTCGTGCTACACAAAGGTTAAAACCCTCAAATCGTTTCACGAAGGTAATCCATCCACTGTCTTCCAAATCTTGGTGGGCATTGTCAAACATTAACAGGGCTTGATTTCCATTAGGCTCAACTCGCATGACTGGTGCCATGGAGTCGAACACATGGTAGGGGAAGGATTTGGATTCACCAACACACACAGGAGCAGAGCTACCCAAGCCAACATCAATGAACGAGCCAAAAGGGATAAGCATAAATGCGAGCATGCGAAGCTGGTGGAGTCTGCCATGCAAAATATTCATTACCCAAGTACAACCGCCGATTTTCATAGCTGTTCACTCTATAATAGTAGTTCAGCCATAGAGTCATGTGCCCAACTAATGAAATGAAATGTGTATACCAATGCGCGCAAACGTTATGCCATAGTGTTCAAACATCCAACATATAAATCAAAACCCAAAATCAACTATGCGCCAATGTATATAATAAAAAGCTTAGCCAAGGTGCCAAACAGTATTCATGTAGTTGACAAGCCAAAAGTTATAAAAAGATTAACATAAGGATTATATCATATATATATATATATATATATATATATAAATTAATCATAACCCCTATACATTTTCATAGAATCAATGATTAGGCAAGTCATAAAAAAGTGTAAATCCAAATGCTCAATGCCTTACAAACTTAGTAAAACCAAGTTATACAATCAATATAAGAATGTCCAATGAGCATGGTTCGAAAGTTCTTCCAGCTACGTAACGATAAACAGAAGGTAAGCGTAGTAGGCATATCAATAAAAAGATCATGACAGTTCAGATAGTGATCGAAATGTGACTTCGAAAGATTCAGTTTTCATGCTTACAGTCGTGAAAACAAAATGAAAACAAGTGTGTAAATGTCGCAAAAAATGAAAATGTCATTTATTTGAAAATTGCGACAAAACTTGATGTTTGCAAGACATAGGTGTAGGCAGCTTATAGGACCATAAAAAAAAGGTGAATTGGCTGCCAACAATGGCGACACACTGGTAGAAGTAGTTATCTCTACAAAAGGTACCAAATCAAATTAAGACAGCAAAGATAATTTCAACTCAAAAATAACAACCAGAAAATTATACAAACATCATCATTAATCATATTTTCTAGCAGTGTTTTAAAAGATGAAAACCAATAACAGTCTTAAGATCAACAAGTCATGATAATAAAGATAAAATCTCCAATACTGTTGGCATGGCCACTGCTTCCAGCAGACATCCATAGCCTCGATAGGGTTGCCATTTAACCCACTCTGACATCTGTATCCTGTCAAGAAGTTCTAGATCAAAATAAAGAACATTAAAGAGGTTCCTCTTCTTTTGCAAATTTTCATGTACCCGACATTGCTTCGCTGCCAGCGGGCCTGTTCAGTACCCCAGCAAAGTTGTCTTGGCATCATGCATGCATTTACCTGCTACCAGCAGACCTGTTCAGCATCCCGATGGGTTTACAAGCATTTCCCATAGCTCTTATTAATGATTTTATTTTGTTTTTATAGGTATATAGCTGAGCGGGGTGACGCTGAAAATCTTGATATTTTAACATATTTTTTCATACCTCATCAGAATCTTTTAGAACTGTCCTTTATTAAGATCCAGAGATGTTTTATTTACAAAAGCAACTTCCTAAGACAAAGATACATCTTTTGATTCATTCCTTTACGGAAAAGGGATAGCATAAAAAGATAATATATGATCATGACAAACTTTTCTTAGAGATTGAAATCAGTAAACTTCTTTCAAACAACAAAATTTTCCAATACAGATATAAGTTTCAGAGATATACAATTGATGTTTGTACAAATTTTTCAGAAGTTATTTCAACGAAGGAATTTTCTATCGTCTTTGTATGAATAGCTCAGTGTACAGGTATGTGTATTTTTCAAAAACACAAACTGCTAAATTCAAATCAAAATCAAAACAGAAAGCAAATGAAAACGCAAAAAAAAATGAAATATTTACACAATATACAAGGGTAGTTATCAAGCAAAGTATCTTTTCAGGGCTTGGCCATTCACCGTATAGGTGTCAAGATGCCCTTCAAGATTCTGCAATCGAAAGGAACTAGGACCCAACTTTTCAGCAATTAAAAATGGTCCAAGCCATAAGTTTTGAAATTTAGTGTTCTCACCCTTTCCTTCGTCTGGTTTGTCCCATTTTAAGACGAGATTGCCTACTTCAAAATTCCTATCAGAAGCAGAATTAGAATCGAACCAGCTTTTAACCAATTGTTGATATTGATCTAACTTACGCTTAGCTTGGGCTCTTACTTCTTCCAGCTTCATCAAAGCATTAATTCGGTTTTCTAAAGGGGGACAACCTTCTTCTTGGACTTTTCGTGACAACTGAAGCGAAGGAAGAATAATGTGAGGTGGAAGAATTGCTTCTCTTCCATAAACAAGAAAAAAGGGGGAGTTACCTATAGCAGTTTTTGGCATTACCCTATCAGCCCACAGCGCGTTCAGCAGTGCATTGTGCCAATTCTTGTGATTATCAACCACCGTTCTCTTGATAATTTCAATCAAGTTCTTATTTGTTGATTCTGCTAATCCGTTGCCCTGGGGGTAGTAACTAGCAGAATATTTCATCTTTATTCCTTTTTCCAAAGAGAACTCACTCATCTCAAGAGAAGAAAAGTATGAAGTGTTGTCAGAGACTAGACAATCAGGGATGCCGAAACAAGTAATAATATTCGATTTTAGAAAAGTGATTACCTGACTGGTGTTGACAGTTCTTAGCGCAATAGCTTCAGACCATCGAGTAAAGTAATATGTGGCTGTCACAATATACTTGTGTTGTTGCAAGGAAGGAGGGTTAATTGGACCTATGATATCAAGGCCCCATTGCTGGAAAGGAGAATCTACTGAAACGGGTTGTAAGGGAAAGGCTAGTTTTTGCAACCACCCTGATGCTTTCTGACAGATGATACATTTACGACACAAGGCATGGGCGTCCCTAAAAAGCATGGGCCAGTAGTAACCGGCTCTTAAAACCTTATGAGCAGTGGTGTCACCACTGAAGTGACCACCAGCTTCTCCTGCATGCAACTTGAGCAAGACTTTTTCTGCTTCGTCTTTCTCGAGATAGCGCATCAGTACGCCGTCGAAATTCTGATGAAACAGTACACCGTTAACTAGATGAAAGGAGGCAGACTTTAGTCTCAACGCTCTTCTCTTGGTGGGGTCAAGGTGACGGGGTGCTGACCCATGTTCAAGACAGAATCTAATATCGTCGTACCAGGGACTAACGAGGTTTTGTGCACAACAAATCAAACTTTGATCGCTTTGTCCTAGGTTTGACGTATCACTATCTTCTTGCTGTCCTGTTTCTGAATCAACAACCAATTTACACAACCCTTGGCCTCTCACGATCTGAGCTGGGATGATCTCTAAGTCATACTCCTGCAAGGAGGTGACCCAATTAGCTCTCTTTTCTCCTAACTCCTTCTGCACTAACAAGTTCCTTACGGCAGGGTAGGGGACAATGAATTTCGTCCTTGACTTCAAAAGATAGGGTTGGAAATTCTTAAACGCTTTGAAAACAGCATAGGCTTGCCGATCAATCGCTGGGTAGTTAAGTTCATCACCTTTGAAAGCAGAGATCAATAAGGCGATGGGTACTTCGTTGTTATCGGCATTATTCTGAGTTAGGACGGTGGCATAGGAACGGTCAGAGGCAAAATTATAGAGTGTAAAATCTTGAGAGAAGTCAGGGCTCATGAGAGATGGAGTGTCTATTATGGCCTTCTTTATGGAATTAAAAGCTTGATTTTCTGTGGGTCCCCAATGATATTGGGTGTCTTTCTTAATCAGGTTCTATAGAGGCCTGACCATTTCAGAGAAACTGGGGACGAATCTCCTCACGAAGTTAATCTAGCCTAAGAAAGACTGCATGGATTTTTTGGATGTAGGAGGGGGAAGTTTAGTGATGACTTGAGTCCTTTTAGGGTTAATAATCATCCCATCACTAGACACAATGAATCCTAGGAGTTTACCCTGTTCTACTGCAACGATGGATTTTTGGGGGTTCAAGGAGATGCCATATGTACGACATCGTAGTAGAACAACTCGTAAGTGAGCTAGATGATCGTCTTTGTTTTTAGAATAAACGGTCACATCATATAATTAAACTACGACGGAGTGATTGATTAAGCCTTGAAAAGTAATGTCCATTCCTCTCTGAAAGGTAGCACCAGCATTAATCAATCCAAAGGGCATTTTGCGATAAGCATAAGTGCCCCACGGAGTACGGAAGGTAGTTTTGAGTTGGTCTGGCATAGACATCAAGACTTGGTTGTATCTAGAGAAACCATCTAACAAGGATAGCCTCTCGAAACCAGATACCTGTTGAAGGATCTGTTCCATGGGTGGGACAGGATAATTATCTTTATCAAACGCTCTATTGAGGTTTTGAAAATCAACGCAGAGTCGGAGTTCCCCATTTTTCTTCCGCACTGGGACAAGGTTGGACACCCATTGAGTGTGCCTAATAGGATAAATTATTTTAGCACTTAGGAGTTTATTCAATTCTTTTTGAACAGTCGGTTCTAGTTTAGGGTGCATCTTCTTCAGTTTCTATTGGAAGGGTAAGGTTTGGGGCTTCATCGGGAGGACATGCTGTATGATATTAGGATCAAAAGTTTTAAGATGATCATACGTCCATGCAAAGACATCCTTAAATTCTTTAAATAATTTAACAAAAGGAGTTTTTTCTTGTCTAGAACATCCCAAGCCTAAGTTAATGCACTGAGGATTTTCACTAGTTCCTAAGTTCACTTTTTCATACGACAACAAAGAACTATTGGTTTTACAATTGACCGTATTTTTAAATTTATCTTCAAAATCATAAAACTTCTCTAATCTAACTATGGATTTGGGTATGGAATTTAGCATGTCTGACAGAGCTTTAGGAGATTTCAGATCAGGTATTACCATAAAATCATGCAAATTGTCATCGTTCGTGCATTCATCTATCACCGCGCCTTAAAAGGTTTCTTCCATGTGAAGAAAGTTAATGATCTGCTGATCATCGTCAAATACTCTCCAATTTGTGATATTGTCAGGAACAGATGGTCGAAACAATAGCTCTACGAAGAAGGTGTCTGGGGATAATCCTTCTGCAGGAAGAAGTTTAGAGGCTACGTTAGCTAATAGATCTGCTTCAACATTATTTAATCTAGGAACGAAATTTATATTGAAAGCAGAAAATTTATTCATTAAACTCCATACCTCAGACTGGTAACTTTTGAGATGCGGGGAAAGACAGTGTATAG
>JZKD02S0118454.1:0-13000 GCA_000966675.3 Picea glauca | reverse complement strand
AGGTCTATTACAGAGTTACAAAGCATATTTGGATGATGAAATTGATGAGGGCTTTTGGTTGAGGCACATATTGGGTACATGGTTGAGACAAGTAGTTGATAAGTTGACACATACATGAGGTGTATAGTTGATGATGTTGGTACATATTGATGAATCATAGTTGATGATGTTGGTACATCTTGATGAATTATAGTTGATGAGTAGTTGATACATGATTGGTACATGGTTGGAGAAACTTGTTGGTAGTATTGTTGACACATGGTTTATGGATTATGTAGCATACTTGTATCAGTATATTATTAGAAGAACATATTGATCTTGGTGATGATTATGAGTTGTTGTGTTATGCTTAGTTGATGCACATCTTTGAGATTTGTCTTGGTGATTAATCTTGGTGAGTAGATCTGATTTGGTTGATAGGATTGATTGGACAGGTTGTTGTGATAGGTTATTTGTACATGTTTAGTGCATGGTTGATGCACTTGTTCAWKGTACAAGTTTTGTACAGGTTTGGTGCATGGTTGATGCACTTGTTCATGGTACAGGTTTTGTACAGGTTGGTGCATGGTTGATGCACTTGTTTATGGAACAGGTTGATTACAGGTTGATTGGTACAGGTTTACAGCAGTATATCTCACAGTGGTAGTGTGACAGTGGTTCCATCATTCTACTTATACGTCAGGGCGATTGGACGGGGCAAGGACAAGTGGTTGTAGCCACCTTCCAGTTGTAGCTAGAGAACATAGGGGGTCATAGCCTCCTTCTGGTTGTAGCCAAATAATTGGGGAGTTGGAGATTCCCTCAGGTTGTAACCTGAGAAACTAGGGGGTTGGAGATTCCCTCAGGTTGTAGCCTGAGAAACTAGGGGGTTGGAGTCTCCTTTCAGTTGCAGTTGGAAACAAAGGAAGTTGGTGCTTCTAATGAATGTAATTCTTCAAGACATATAAGAAAAAACATTCCTTAGTTTTCTCCCGCTTTGGGTTTCCACGTAAAACACTGGTGTACTATGTATGTGTATGATTGTTCATTTGTTCATTGCTTATTTACTCCGCAGTTATTGGATGATAATGCTACATTGATATAACACTTGGATTATATGGTTAAAAAGGATTAAATTGATTTATTACTGATTCACCCCCCCTTCTCAGTAATTCAACATATATTTGTATGCATATGACATTTGACGATTCTCTAACCCAATTGCATTTGTGTTTTTATACGATTTTGGGAACGATTAATAACATTGTTAATTCCAAGTTAAACACCCTTAATGGGGGCTTTCCATTATATTGAGTACCATTGTTAATTCCAAGTAAGTAATACTCTTAATGAGCACTTTCCATGATATTGAAGTGTTGTTAGAGAACCACATACTTTTATTCAACTCATGAAATTAACTTTTGCATCTCATGTCCATCTTCAAATTGTCGTGTGGAACAACATAATCAATTTGTCATGTTGAATGTCCATGTAAGCAATCAATCCCGTAACCAAATCAATAGCTCCAAAGTTAACATGATGTTTGCATAACACATTTAAACATACTAATTAACTTTGATTGATAATTCAACTGGCTCTTTGATTTCTAAAATATTTATACAAAAATGGTAGAAAATGTCATGATCGATCTTGTTAACACAAATTTTGAATTGAATGCTTCATGTGCATACTGATCTGTAAACGGTGGGCCTATGGCCTATATGTTTCATCAATGCAGATTCTTCATGGAATTTGTATTTTGTTCTATGCTCTTTGGTTTGTTTACTGCTCGATTTGCATTGCTTGCGGTTGCCATACCGATTCCAACTAAGTTATGAAATTGTGTTTAAAGGAAGGTTCAGGCCCAACACTCATTACATAGTGATCTCTGTGTCCAAGACCCACAATGAAGGAAGATGCTCAATGGATGGATTTAGTCATCCAACAGTGGAGAAGAAACTCCCCGGAGGTGAATTACGTCAACCAACGATGAAGAAAATGTTTTATTTACGAATTTAGTAGCTGAACAATGGAGAAAAATGCCTAGGGCAATTTTAGGCACTCGACCTGAGATAAAAACGACCAGGGGCGAGTTTAGGATCTCGACATCAAATAAAAATAACCATGGGCGAGTTTAGGCACTCGACATTAAATAAAAATAACCAAGGGCGAGTTTATGCACTCGACATTAGAGAAAAATGACCAGGGGTGAGTTTAGGCACTTGCCATCAGAGAAAAACATCTAGGGGTCTCTAAATTAGCCCAAGCAATAAATGAAACACCCAAGGGTCTCTAAATTCACCTAAGCAAAGGATAAAATGCCTGGAGAGGTATAAATTTGCCTAGGCAGAAATAAAATCACCCAATAATAAAAAAAAATGCCCAAAGAGGGAAATACAATTTGTGGGTGAGTGGAAACTCAGTCAACAAGAAAAAACACAACTAAGAGAGGATTGAGTTAACGAAGCTTGCATCTACTAACCAAAACATAAATTTCAAGCAATAAAACTCAAACCATAACCACAATATACCTCCATAGAGCTAATTACACCCACACAATATAAACAACATAAATTTATTTTGCTTGGGAATTTCATTACAATCGGTGAGCTATGCATGCCCGTAAATCTCATGCATTGTTACTAACGAAAATAAATGCATATGGCCAGGGCAAATGCCTCCGCTCATCATGCACAAGCTCCTTGACTCCTTCGCCCATTGATCTTCAAGCAGGATGCACTCTTCGAGCTCTCATCTCTGCAAACTTCCCAAGTTTTCCTTGCCTCTCGTGTTTATTCATTTTTCACCACAACCTTCATTTTTAATGGGCTATCTTTGGAAGGCCAACCATCACAATGGTTCACTTCTTCTTCCAACTTTTTCAAAAAAGACAAAATAAAATAAATAAACCAATTACAAATTTACAAAGTATTTTGGGTGAGGATCCAATTAAGATGACACCTCCCCATTTGTAGGCTTTTGGTCCCCAAAAGCTTCAACTCCCTTTAATCTTCTTCTCCGATCAAGAAGTAGACTTTGGAAAATGTCCACAAAAGGGTGCCTCCATTGTAGGATGGAAGATAAGAGCTGAATAGGGGATGCCATTGGCATAACCCTGTTGTCCATTTCATGAATATAAATGACATTTGCTGCTACAATAGGTCACTAGACAACCACTTCTCCTTGTGATGTAAGTGCAAACAACTCCTCTTCCCCCTCGACTCTCTGAGCTTTCTTCTTGGTTGTTTGGTTCTTGGGATGGAGTTATGGGTGAAGCCTCCAACATTTGGCCTCTTAATGTCCAGTCAATCTGCAGTACTGACAATAGTTCCTAGATGGGTTGCGTGTGCCAATAATCACTAGCCTTATGACCGCTTTTCTTGCAACAGAAACAGACTATGCCATACCTCTTCAGTTTGTGATGATGCTTGCTAGCTTGGTTGCTTGGTCCCCAAAGAGTTAGAGCAAATATGGATAGAGAAATCATCTCTTTGTTTCCCTCTTCCAAGATTCTACAAGTAAGATTTGAGTGGTTTGTTGCACATGGATTCTTTTTCGGTTCCTCTTGCCTTGACGAAAGTGGTTTGAGATGCATTTGTGTTGGCTTCTTTTCCACTGAATCCCAGGTCTTCTCGTCCACTGAATCCTAGGCCTTCATGCTTGGGCCTCTGTTGAGCTACATTGGGAATCAAAATCCCTTAACCTTCCTTTCCCAACCCTTGGCCAACATAGCCCATTTGCCTCATGAGCTTGGAACCAATGCCTCCAGTGTGCTTCTTAAAGTCACCACAGGTTTCTTGAGAAAGGGTCGTAGAAGGTGAGTTTACCAAGCTTTCCTCCATCATGTTACTAGCTTTGGCAGTGGCAATGAAAGGGGCTTGCTTGGTCTATTTGACAACTGCTTCTAGCTTCTTCAAGGTCTTTTCCTTCGTTTCCAAATCTCGGTATAGGTGAGCAATGACCCTAGTGCAAATTATCTATTTCAATGAATTTCTCCCCCAATTGCAAGAGCTGCAATCTACTCCTGTCTAATTATGTCCTCATGGCGGTGAAGGAGTCCTGGTGCTTGGCAAGCTCTTTTTCCATCTCATTTTCTCTCTGCCTCCATTACTGTCTTTCTTCTTGGATCTGCTTGTTGAAGTCTCTCAAGTCTTCCAGCTTACCCCTATTCAAGGCTTTTCCCATGGCAACTTCTTCAAGGTCCTTGACGAACTTGCTCTCATACCATCTAATCCATAAACGGTGGGCCTATGGCATGTCCGTTTCATCAACGTGGATTCTTTGTGGAATTTATATTTTGTTTTCTGCTCTTTGGTTCGTTTACTGCTCGATTTTCATTGCTTATGGATGTAATACCAATTCCAATTAAGTTTTGAAATTGTGTTTAAGGGAAGGTTTAGGTCCAACACTCATTTCACTGTGATCTCTGTGTCCAAGACCTACAATGAAGGAAGATGCTCAGTGGATGGATTCAATCATCCAACATTGGAGAAAAAACTTCCAGGGGGCGAATCAAGTCAACCAATAATGAAGGAGATGTTTTATTGACGAATTTAGTACTTCAACAATGGAGAAAAATGCCTAGGCGATTTTAGGCACTTGACATGAGATAAAAACGACCAGGGGCGATTTTAGGAGCTCAACATTAAATAAAAACAACCAGGGGTGAGTTTAGGCAGTTGACATCAAATATAAATGACCAAGGGTGAGTTTAGGCACTCAATATTAGAGAAAAACAAGCAAGGGCAAGTTTGGGCACTCACCATAAGAGAAAAATGTTTGGGGGTCTCTAAATTTGCCCAAGTAGTAAATGAAACACCCAAGGGTAGGTAAATTTGCTCAGGGGTCTCTAAATTCGCCCAAGAAAAGGATAAAACGCCCAGAGAGGTATAAATTCGCCCAAACATAAGTAAAATTGCCCAACAATAAAATCAAACTTCGAGAGAAGAACATACAATTTGTGGGTGTGTGGAAGCTCAGTCAACAAGAAAAAACACAACTCAGAGAGGATTGAGCTAATGAAGCTTGCATCTACTAACTAGAACATAAATTTCAAGCAACAAAACTCAAACCAGAACCACAATATACCTCCATAGAGCACATTACACTGACATAGTATAAACACCAAAGATTTATTTTGCTTGAGAATTTCATTATAATGGGTGATCTATGCATGCCCATAAATCTCATGCATTGTTACTCACGAAAAAAAATGCAGATGGCCATGGCCCAGAGATGCCTTCGCTCATTGTGGACATATTCCTTGACTCCTTCGTCTACCGATCTTCAAGCATGCTGGACTCTTTGAACTCTCATCTCTACAAACTTCCCAAGTTCTCCCTGCCTACTGTGTTTTTTCATTCTTCACCACAACCTTCATTTTCAATGGGTTGCCTTTGGAAGACCAACCATCACAATCGTTCATTTCCGCTTCCAACTTTGTCAAAAAATGAAAAAAAAAGAACAATTACAAATATACAAAGTATTTTGGGTGATGATCCAATTTAGACCACATGCATACCCTCACCTTGGAAAAATGTGTAATGAAGTGAAAATGTGTATGTGTATACTTAGAATAGTATTTTGCACTCCTAACCATATTATCCAAATTGATAAAACATGTTAAAAATGACAAAATATATTGATAATATTGTAACATAGAGAACATAATTTGTAGGCTCATATGAAAGAATATTGCACAATGAAATAAATTGGTGGTAGTGATACCAAATACTAACTCATGTAACAATTAATTTTATATATGTGTTGTATTTAAAAGTGCTATTAATTGGTTTAGAAAAATTGGTGATTTTTCTAGTTGTTTAAAATAATGGCAAAGGAAAATTATATTTTTTACTTGAAATCCTGTAAGAATTATTTTGAATTCATGTAATTTAAAATATAAGATGTCAACATTAGACAATTGGGTTTTGGGCACTAAACTATTTTTACANATTACAGGTTGATTGGTACAGGTTTACAGCAGTATATCTCACAGTGGTAGTGTGACAGTGGTTCCATCATTCTACTTATACGTCAGGGCGATTGGATGGGGCAAGGACAGGTGGCTGTAGCCAGAGAACATAGGGGGTCATAGCCTCCTTCTGGTTGTAGCCAAAGAATTGGGGAGTTGGAGATTCCCTCAGGTTGTAACCTGCGAAACTAGGGGGTTGGAGATTCCCTTAGGTTGTAGCCTGAGAAACTAGGGGGTTGGAGTCTCCTTTCAGTTGCAGTTGGAAACAAAGGAAGTTGGTGCTTCCAATGAATGTAATTCTTCGAGACATATAAGAAAAAACATTCCTTAGTTTTCTCCCGCTTTGGGTTTCCACGTAAAACACTGGTGTACTGTGTATGCGTATGATTGTTCATTTGTTCATTGCTTATTTACTCCGCAGTTATTGGATGATAATGCTACATTGATATAACACTTGGATTATATGGTTAAAAAGGATTAAATTGATTTATTACTGATTCACCCCCCCTTCTCAGTAATTCAACATATATTTGTATGCATATGACATTTGACGATTCTCTAACCCAATTGCATTTGTGTTTTTATACGATTTTGGGAACGATTAATAACATTGTTAATTCCAAGTTAAACACCCTTAATGGGGGCTTTCCATTATATTGAGTACCATTGTTAATTCCAAGTAAGTAATACTCTTAATGAGCACTTTCCATGATATTGAAGTGTTGTTAGAGAACCACATACTTTTATTCAACTCATGAAATTAACTTTTGCATCTCATGTCCATCTTCAAATTGTCGTGTGGAACAACATAATCAATTTGTCATGTTGAATGTCCATGTAAGCAATCAATCCCGTAACCAAATCAATAGCTCCAAAGTTAACATGATGTTTGCATAACACATTTAAACATACTAATTAACTTTGATTGATAATTCAACTGGCTCTTTGATTTCTAAAATATTTATACAAAAATGGTAGAAAATGTCATGATCGATCTTGTTAACACAAATTTTGAATTGAATGCTTCATGTGCATACTGATCTGTAAACGGTGGGCCTATGGCCTATATGTTTCATCAATGCAGATTCTTCATGGAATTTGTATTTTGTTCTATGCTCTTTGGTTTGTTTACTGCTCGATTTGCATTGCTTGCGGTTGCCATACCGATTCCAACTAAGTTATGAAATTGTGTTTAAAGGAAGGTTCAGGCCCAACACTCATTACATAGTGATCTCTGTGTCCAAGACCCACAATGAAGGAAGATGCTCAATGGATGGATTTAGTCATCCAACAGTGGAGAAGAAACTCCCCGGAGGTGAATTACGTCAACCAACGATGAAGAAAATGTTTTATTTACGAATTTAGTAGCTGAACAATGGAGAAAAATGCCTAGGGCAATTTTAGGCACTCGACCTGAGATAAAAACGACCAGGGGCGAGTTTAGGATCTCGACATCAAATAAAAATAACCATGGGCGAGTTTAGGCACTCGACATTAAATAAAAATAACCAAGGGCGAGTTTATGCACTCGACATTAGAGAAAAATGACCAGGGGTGAGTTTAGGCACTTGCCATCAGAGAAAAACATCTAGGGGTCTCTAAATTAGCCCAAGCAATAAATGAAACACCCAAGGGTCTCTAAATTCACCTAAGCAAAGGATAAAATGCCTGGAGAGGTATAAATTTGCCTAGGCAGAAATAAAATCACCCAATAATAAAAAAAAATGCCCAAAGAGGGAAATACAATTTGTGGGTGAGTGGAAACTCAGTCAACAAGAAAAAACACAACTAAGAGAGGATTGAGTTAACGAAGCTTGCATCTACTAACCAAAACATAAATTTCAAGCAATAAAACTCAAACCATAACCACAATATACCTCCATAGAGCTAATTACACCCACACAATATAAACAACATAAATTTATTTTGCTTGGGAATTTCATTACAATCGGTGAGCTATGCATGCCCGTAAATCTCATGCATTGTTACTAACGAAAATAAATGCATATGGCCAGGGCAAATGCCTCCGCTCATCATGCACAAGCTCCTTGACTCCTTCGCCCATTGATCTTCAAGCAGGATGCACTCTTCGAGCTCTCATCTCTGCAAACTTCCCAAGTTTTCCTTGCCTCTCGTGTTTATTCATTTTTCACCACAACCTTCATTTTTAATGGGCTATCTTTGGAAGGCCAACCATCACAATGGTTCACTTCTTCTTCCAACTTTTTCAAAAAAGACAAAATAAAATAAATAAACCAATTACAAATTTACAAAGTATTTTGGGTGAGGATCCAATTAAGATGACACCTCCCCATTTGTAGGCTTTTGGTCCCCAAAAGCTTCAACTCCCTTTAATCTTCTTCTCCGATCAAGAAGTAGACTTTGGAAAATGTCCACAAAAGGGTGCCTCCATTGTAGGATGGAAGATAAGAGCTGAATAGGGGATGCCATTGGCATAACCCTGTTGTCCATTTCATGAATATAAATGACATTTGCTGCTACAATAGGTCACTAGACAACCACTTCTCCTTGTGATGTAAGTGCAAACAACTCCTCTTCCCCCTCGACTCTCTGAGCTTTCTTCTTGGTTGTTTGGTTCTTGGGATGGAGTTATGGGTGAAGCCTCCAACATTTGGCCTCTTAATGTCCAGTCAATCTGCAGTACTGACAATAGTTCCTAGATGGGTTGCGTGTGCCAATAATCACTAGCCTTATGACCGCTTTTCTTGCAACAGAAACAGACTATGCCATACCTCTTCAGTTTGTGATGATGCTTGCTAGCTTGGTTGCTTGGTCCCCAAAGAGTTAGAGCAAATATGGATAGAGAAATCATCTCTTTGTTTCCCTCTTCCAAGATTCTACAAGTAAGATTTGAGTGGTTTGTTGCACATGGATTCTTTTTCGGTTCCTCTTGCCTTGACGAAAGTGGTTTGAGATGCATTTGTGTTGGCTTCTTTTCCACTGAATCCCAGGTCTTCTCGTCCACTGAATCCTAGGCCTTCATGCTTGGGCCTCTGTTGAGCTACATTGGGAATCAAAATCCCTTAACCTTCCTTTCCCAACCCTTGGCCAACATAGCCCATTTGCCTCATGAGCTTGGAACCAATGCCTCCAGTGTGCTTCTTAAAGTCACCACAGGTTTCTTGAGAAAGGGTCGTAGAAGGTGAGTTTACCAAGCTTTCCTCCATCATGTTACTAGCTTTGGCAGTGGCAATGAAAGGGGCTTGCTTGGTCTATTTGACAACTGCTTCTAGCTTCTTCAAGGTCTTTTCCTTCGTTTCCAAATCTCGGTATAGGTGAGCAATGACCCTAGTGCAAATTATCTATTTCAATGAATTTCTCCCCCAATTGCAAGAGCTGCAATCTACTCCTGTCTAATTATGTCCTCATGGCGGTGAAGGAGTCCTGGTGCTTGGCAAGCTCTTTTTCCATCTCATTTTCTCTCTGCCTCCATTACTGTCTTTCTTCTTGGATCTGCTTGTTGAAGTCTCTCAAGTCTTCCAGCTTACCCCTATTCAAGGCTTTTCCCATGGCAACTTCTTCAAGGTCCTTGACGAACTTGCTCTCATACCATCTAATCCATAAACGGTGGGCCTATGGCATGTCCGTTTCATCAACGTGGATTCTTTGTGGAATTTATATTTTGTTTTCTGCTCTTTGGTTCGTTTACTGCTCGATTTTCATTGCTTATGGATGTAATACCAATTCCAATTAAGTTTTGAAATTGTGTTTAAGGGAAGGTTTAGGTCCAACACTCATTTCACTGTGATCTCTGTGTCCAAGACCTACAATGAAGGAAGATGCTCAGTGGATGGATTCAATCATCCAACATTGGAGAAAAAACTTCCAGGGGGCGAATCAAGTCAACCAATAATGAAGGAGATGTTTTATTGACGAATTTAGTACTTCAACAATGGAGAAAAATGCCTAGGCGATTTTAGGCACTTGACATGAGATAAAAACGACCAGGGGCGATTTTAGGAGCTCAACATTAAATAAAAACAACCAGGGGTGAGTTTAGGCAGTTGACATCAAATATAAATGACCAAGGGTGAGTTTAGGCACTCAATATTAGAGAAAAACAAGCAAGGGCAAGTTTGGGCACTCACCATAAGAGAAAAATGTTTGGGGGTCTCTAAATTTGCCCAAGTAGTAAATGAAACACCCAAGGGTAGGTAAATTTGCTCAGGGGTCTCTAAATTCGCCCAAGAAAAGGATAAAACGCCCAGAGAGGTATAAATTCGCCCAAACATAAGTAAAATTGCCCAACAATAAAATCAAACTTCGAGAGAAGAACATACAATTTGTGGGTGTGTGGAAGCTCAGTCAACAAGAAAAAACACAACTCAGAGAGGATTGAGCTAATGAAGCTTGCATCTACTAACTAGAACATAAATTTCAAGCAACAAAACTCAAACCAGAACCACAATATACCTCCATAGAGCACATTACACTGACATAGTATAAACACCAAAGATTTATTTTGCTTGAGAATTTCATTATAATGGGTGATCTATGCATGCCCATAAATCTCATGCATTGTTACTCACGAAAAAAAATGCAGATGGCCATGGCCCAGAGATGCCTTCGCTCATTGTGGACATATTCCTTGACTCCTTCGTCTACCGATCTTCAAGCATGCTGGACTCTTTGAACTCTCATCTCTACAAACTTCCCAAGTTCTCCCTGCCTACTGTGTTTTTTCATTCTTCACCACAACCTTCATTTTCAATGGGTTGCCTTTGGAAGACCAACCATCACAATCGTTCATTTCCGCTTCCAACTTTGTCAAAAAATGAAAAAAAAAGAACAATTACAAATATACAAAGTATTTTGGGTGATGATCCAATTTAGACCACATGCATACCCTCACCTTGGAAAAATGTGTAATGAAGTGAAAATGTGTATGTGTATACTTAGAATAGTATTTTGCACTCCTAACCATATTATCCAAATTGATAAAACATGTTAAAAATGACAAAATATATTGATAATATTGTAACATAGAGAACATAATTTGTAGGCTCATATGAAAGAATATTGCACAATGAAATAAATTGGTGGTAGTGATACCAAATACTAACTCATGTAACAATTAATTTTATATATGTGTTGTATTTAAAAGTGCTATTAATTGGTTTAGAAAAATTGGTGATTTTTCTAGTTGTTTAAAATAATGGCAAAGGAAAATTATATTTTTTACTTGAAATCCTGTAAGAATTATTTTGAATTCATGTAATTTAAAATATAAGATGTCAACATTAGACAATTGGGTTTTGGGCACTAAACTATTTTTACATCAATAACAACAATTTCATTTAAACAAAATTACAATTTTGATAAAGATTATGACAAACAAAAAAAAATCCAAATCATAAAATATTTAACCTTCCTCATAATACTAAATACTACTCAGGAAACAATTAATTATATACCTAATTTCTTAATAATAAGATGATATCGAGATTGAGGCAAACACAACCCGCTTAAAGAGATCTTTAGGCTAGGGAAACAAAGCAAGACTCGAGATGATAAAAAGATGTAGATCAATTTACGAAGCAAGGAGGCGCAGGCATATTTCTATGAGGCAAAGGGGCGGCTATGTAAAAGGAAAGCTTTGCAGAGGTTTTTAATTCCAGAGTCAATACATTTCCAGGGCGACGGAGGGAGAGAATATAATGGGCAAAAAACAGAAGAAGCCCGGAATGGGAAAACAGAAAACCGAACGAAAGACGGCCAAAGCCGAAGATAAGAGGGGTCGCAGAGAAGAGAAGAAGATTTCGCAGGAGGACGACATTGATGCCATTCTGGTATATTCTTCATTTTCTTTTTCTTCAAACATTTCAAGAACTTCTTTTCCTGCTACACAACTGCACTTGCCAATTGAAGTAGATTTATTTAACTTTCACATTCACAAAATATTTTGTTTATTTGTCTGGTGACAAAGTTTATCATAGTTGTCAATCCCTAACGACTACAGTCGTTACTGGCTGCTATCTGTGAATGCGGGTTTACTCATCACTAGCCCTCCTGAAATGACCAACTGGTGTCGGTAAGGTCAGACTTTCACTCTTTTCAAATATTTCAAATACCTCTCGGTCTTGCGCCGTTAACCTCTTCTCTTCTCCTACGTCTGAGAAAGATTAGGTCTTTTACTAAAACTCACAAAATACTCTTGCAGCTGCAAACATTATTTTATGTTATTTCTATCAAGTTTTATGTATTATTTTCAAAGTTTCGCGCCATTGCAAGGGCTACTGCCTTAAAACTGTCGGTGGTAAAATGGCGTAGACCTCACGATTTTTGCCTTTGCAAGTTATATTATCGTAAGTTCGTGAAGGTAGTTAGCAAGGTAGAAAAGAAGAAGTGAAATGCTAAGAATTGATCAACATCAATAACATCATTGCTCATGAGAACTGCTAAGAATTGATCAACATCAATAACATCATTGCTCATGAGAACTGCTGGAAGTTGCCAATAACTGAACGCACAAGTTGGACTTATGAAGTGTCCTCACTTGAAAAATATAAATTAATTTGGAAGTTGCAACATATACAAGTATTGATGGTAAATCTAAGGGATGGTTCCCCACATTTGTGGATGGCATTTCTAGTAAACTTGTTGTTGTAGACTAGTGCGTTTCACGTAAGGGGATTCGAACCAGACACCTATTAACACAGAAATAGCCAAATGCCTAGTAACATTGGCAACAACAAGTTGAGCTAACCCTTTGAGATTTTTCCAAGAAATAATTCATTAGGATCCCCCATTTTTCCCAGAATATCTGAATGGAGGGCAATTCAACCGCCAACCACAATAGCAACTGACTATCTCAAGAGACTCAACCAGATTTGAATTCGTGACCTGTAGCCTCCCTGTAAACAACATTCCTTGAGCAGATAATTCAACTGTTTGAGCTAACCATTAAAACTTAGCATTGCATACACACTAGCTTGATTAAATAAAACATTAATATATTCGAATAATTCAAATTGATGAAATGCAAAAGAAAGAAAAGAGTAATGATAATTTTTATGAATAATTGAT
>JZKD02S0118387.1:323207-333648 GCA_000966675.3 Picea glauca | reverse complement strand
TATAGTTAAGTAATCATTCTTTTAAGTTCTTGGAATTCCTCCTACACATTTCCGATCGCTCCTTTCACATGACACAAAACAAGCAAGATGCCAATGATTTGATAAGAGACGTAACCTTAGCCATGGAAAATGTACATTGTTTTAATGGAGAGGGAATTAATGATGTTTGTAGATTAATTTAATAAGTTAATAGTTGGTTGTAGAATTCAGCTCAATGCATAGCCAAGGGAAAGGAGTAAATATGGTCAACGTTCCACACGTGCAACTCTGAGGAGATGAGGATGTAGTGCTCGGCTAAGTACAATTTGTACAGCCTTATGGCACTAAAAACAAACTATGGGCAGCTTCCAGAGATTTTACAAGGTAGCATATGACGTCCTAGAAAATACATGGATAGCATACGACCGTGGGAAAGAAACTCAAACTGTGTATGGCAATGGAGAAAACAACCATTGTTCTATATGCTTTGATAATCATCGAATTTGCCAACAAAATTAGAAACTCAACTAAAATAATGCAACAACTAGTTTCTAATGGCCATTCATTTCAAAATTCAACAAGAATAGGCGATTACAAAGTTGTTGTCTATCACATAATGTTCATGGAAAATGAATTTTTGAGAAAATATGATGTAATATAGTGAAATTTCTTCATCATAGACATCAATCCAATCATTAGCACCATTTAAACACAAAGAAAGACAAATACCTCGAGCATGACAATTAACACAACCGTAGAGAAATTCCATCACACAAAGACACTGAATTTTACCTAGGGAAAAAACCTCAGAATCAAATGGTTGCTCAATTTTCATTTCGACAAACTCAAGTTACAAAGTAGCACATGGCTCTATAGCCATTTAACAATCTACACAGCTCCCCTTGCTTTTCAATCTCTCATCATGGCCAAAAAGACCCTTTGAGAGTAAGTTACAAGGAGATATAAGAGAGTTGGGAGGTAATGGGAAGGCCAAGAGACTAACCTTTAAGTTCTCATTCCTCTTTCTTGTTTCCTCTCCTATTTTCATTTTTCTTCTTTATTTAATTATTTGTTTTTCCTTCTTTTGTCTCGATTAATTTTTAACTCTTGCATTGTATTTTATTATTTTTCTGGCCTCATTAATTGTCGAATTGCACTTAGGTACTGATTCTTACAACCATTTTCTTGTGTTGAGGTCCATTTCAAATAAAAATATAAACAATTTCAAGAAAAAATGTAATGTTCCTGAGCCAAATTTTTGCTCGGGACACAAACTATTCGCTATATTTGTTTATGTATTTGCAAGTGTACTCATGAAGATGCACACTATGGATTTACTTAATGTTGATTGAGCAATAGATCTGAAGCATATAATCATAAACAAGACAAGATATATAAAGAACACCAGTAGAGAACCAATAATGTCAAATCTGACCTTTATTTGGATAGTAGGGAGATCACGTATACAAGAGATCTGCAGATATAGAAGAAAGCCCCAATAATACCAAAATGGGTTGCCAACTAATACAATAATAAGCAATACAAAGATAAGTGTCTCCCAAAGGTTGTATGAGAAGAGATCCAAGCCTCCAAAGGCCACCAGCAAGCAAGCTAAGACTGAAGATAAGAAGACCCCGTCAATAATTTGCAAAACCCCTCCAACTGGTTGAGTTGTTCCCTACTCTGGGTGTTGATAAACCCTCAAGTTTTGGCCCTCCCTTTTCTGAGCTCCAAATCCCTCCAAACTCTCCCGGAATGTAGATTGGGCTAATAGAATCCACCGGGCCAAGTCTCAAGCTGAACCGAGAATTTATGCTCCTCCAACTGGGAAAACCCTCAACAAGTTTGCTCTCTCCTGGTTTGACTAAGTCAAGGAGAATGCGTTCTCCCTTCTAGGAGCCTCCAAATGCCACCAAAATCTCCCATATTCTAGATCGGGCCAATGCTAACAAGATGATGAAGTCTCAAGTCAATCTATGAAGATATGAGCCAGAAAACACCGATAACCTCTTTCTGCAATGTGCCCCTCTCTTCTCCAATTCGTGCCAAGCTCCCAAAAATAAACTCTAAGGATAATCTCCTTTTGAATAGACCAAGAATGATGCTAGGGACTCTACGAAGAAAACTTGGGTACTCCTTTTCCGAAAATCTTTCTCCTTCCTCTAGATCGAATCAATCTCCTCAAGGTAGTGCGCCCCCCTAGTTGGAAACCCCCTAGGTTGTTCCCTAGCCTGGAATCTGCCTGTAGAACAAACCCTGCAACACTATAGAATGGTGTGGGAGGATTATTTTATCTCCAGGACCAAGCCTGGATCAAGAAAGGTGGGATCTTTAACCACCGAATTGATCTATAGGTTTTAGACTCAAAACCCTCAAAATTGCTTGTACTCAAGAGCTCCAATGCAAACAAGATAATAATCCAGCATCAATTAGGAGTGTGCCCAACCCTTTCCTTTATAGCTCCATTCTATTCATCTGTTGAGTTAGTTAACCCATTGCGTTAACTCTTAACCTTAACTCGCCTTTTCTTTTCTTTCATTGAGTTATCCTTTTCCACACAAAATCAACTTAATAATAGAATGTTATGTCTTCTGGTTGACTTTGTCCCCAATATGCCTGAGACTATAGTATAGTGGAGATAGCTAGACTATTGAGTCTCTCCAAACCTCTTCATCAAGAGGTGGGGGACATTACAGTCTCCCCTGCTAGAAATTTCTTGCCCACGAGCAATTCTGGACCTATCTCCTGGATCAACAGTTCCCCTTCCCAAGTGGCATCCTCTATAGGTAGGTTCTTCCACTTAACTAGATACTCTCTGATGCTTCTTTTCATCAACTTCTTCTCCCTCACCTCGAGTATCTCCTCTGGTATCAGTACCAACTTCCCTTCTTCATCCATAGGTGGTAATTCCTCGATATGAGTGATATGCTTGTTGATGGTCCTCTTCAAACACAAAACATGGAAGACATTGTGTATTTTGCTGCCTTGTGGTAGATCTAACTCATATGCCATGACCCCTACCCTCCTGTTGACTATGTATGGACCGAAGAAACGAGGTTCGAGCTTCTTTGCGCCACTTCTCTTAATGGATGCTTGCCTGTATGGTTGAAGCCTCAAATAAACCAATTCGTCGACCTCAAAGGTGCACTCAACCCTGTGTTTGTCTACCTGTACCTTATGTTGATTATGTGCCCTTTGCAGGTGGTACTTTAATTCCCTGAGTATGTCCTGACTCTACTGAATCCAATCCTGAACCATGGGAGCCTTATTGTCACCAAAGGCATTCTCTACAAATGAGAGAGGTTCATAGTTGTATAAGGCCCTAAATGGTGGCATACCAATGGACATATGATGAGTGGTGTTGTAACAATACTCCCCAAGTGAAGCCATTTAACCCATGCTTTATGTTGCCCTGCCACATAATTCCCGAGGTAGCCTTCAACCCATTTGTTGGCTATCTCTATATGGCCATCCGTCTGAGGGTGATAACTGGTACTAGGTGTTAAGGTCGTACCTATCAACCTGAAGAGCTCCTACCAAAACGTGCTCATGAACCTGTTGTCCCTGTCACTCACTATGGTTTTGGGCAAACCATGCAATTTGAAAACTTCCCTAAAGAATAGGTTTGCAACCCGTGTTGCACTGAAATCTGTGGCAATGGAAAAAAAATGTGCAAATTTCGTCAACCTGTCTACTACCATGAAAATGCAGTCTTTGCCCTGAAACTTGGGCAACCTTGTGATGAAATCCATAGATATGCTTTCCCATTTGTGCTCCGGAATGGTAAGTGGTTGTAGTAATCATGTTGGGTGAGTGTGTTCATCTTTGTTGGCTTGGCAAGTGTTGCACTCCTTGATGTGGCTCATCACATCTTCCTTTAAACCCTTCCAAGCAAACCTCTCCCAGACTTGTCTGTATGTCTTGATGAATCCTTGATGCCTTGCTACTGGTGAATCATGGCATGCTTGTAACACCTTGACCTTAAAGCCTGATTTAGGAACCAAGAAAATTCAGCCCTTGTAGTAAATGATATCATCCATGATTATGAAATTGTCATCTTGCACTTGTCCATCCATTACTTCACAAGCAAATTTGTTCTTTGAATATTCCACCAATAGGTGGGCCTTCCAATCTACTGAGATATTGGTCATGGCATAAATTGATGGTCTTCTGGATAAGGCGTCTTCTACCATGTTATTTTACCCTTTGACAAATTCTATGTCAAAGTCATAAGCCTGGATTTTTCTCACCCACTTCTGTTGCCTTTCATTCAAGTCCTTTTGATCTTGGAAGTACTTGAGGTTGTCGTGATCTGTCCTCACGGTGAATTTTGCCCCAACTAAATACTGCTTGAACTTAGCCAATGCATGCATGATGGCTAGCATCTCTTTGTCATAGATGGTGTAGAGGATCTCAGGACCTCTCAATTTTCGGCTTTCATAGACAATAGGATGCATGTTCTGCATAAGTATTGATCCAATGCTTTCCCCATAGGCATCACACTCTACTATGAAGATTGTGTGAAATATGGTAAGGCCAATACTGGGCATGAACTCATCACTTTCTTCATTTTTTCAAAGGTAGATTGTGCTTCTGGACTCCACTTGAATGCCCCTTTCTTGGTCAAATCGGTCAAAGGTGTGCAAAGTTGAGAAAAACCTTTGACAAATCTTCTGTAATAGCAACATATGCCCCAAAACCCTTTAATTATGTGAGTGTCCTAGGTGTGGTCCAGTCAAGTATAGCTTGTATTTTTTCTTGGTGTACCTGTACCCCCTTCACTCCAATGATGTGTCCTAGGTAAAGGACCTTTGTCATCCCAAATTCACATTTGGATTCCTTAACATATAAATATTTCTCCTCCATGATGGCTAAAATTTGTTCCACATGTTGAAGGTGCTCCTCCCAAGTTTTGCTATAGATCAATAAATCATCAAAGAAGACTAATAAGAACTTCCTCAGTTTCTTGTTGAACAAATGATTCATGCATGACTGGAAGGTGGTTGGCGCAGTAGTCAACCCAAAAGGTATGACTAGAAACTCATAGTGTCCATAGTGACACCGAAAAGCAGTCTTGGAGATATCTTGCTCCCTCATTTTTATCTGATGATAGCCGGAGCGCAGGTCAATCTTTATGAAATATACCGCCCCATGGAGCTCATCCAATAGCTCATCAATTTGGGAGATGGGGTATCTATTTTTTATTGTTTTCTTATTTAAATCCTTGTAGTCAATACGCATGCGCATTGTCCCATCTTTCTTTTTCACCAATACCACCGAAGATGCAAAGGGACTAGAACTTGGCCTGATGTAGCCCATATCCAACAACTCTTTGATTTCCTTTTCAATTTCGTCTTTATATTTATTTGGGTGTTTGTAGGGAGTGGTGATGACAGGTTTCGCACCCTCCTCCAACTCTACGATGTGCTCAAATCCCCTATCTGGCGGTGCCCTTGGTGGTATAGGTTCAAAGACCTTGTTGTGCTTATCCATTATTTTCTTAATCTCTGTTGAGTAGTATGTTTCTCCCTTCTTGTCTGCTCTAACTAATATTTTACATTATGTTGCATAAATGATGTCTTCCCTCCTGAAGATGGCCTCCATGCATTTGGTTGTCACCACTCTCGGTGTGTTTCCTATCATACCCCTGAGAACCACCTTTTTCCCATCCTCTACTGTGAAAGGCATTTCCATGGTTTCGTAATTTGTGGTGATTGGCCCCAATGTGCTAAGCCACTATACTCCAAGGATGATGTTGGTGTCTGGAAGGTCCATGACATAGAAATCATGTGCTAAATCATGTCTACCCAAGGTAAGTTTCATTCCCAGAATGTACTTGTCACAAGGCATGGTGCGCCTCCCTGCTACCTCCACATGAAATCCTTCAAACTCCACTGTTAGTATATGTCTTCTTTGGAGTAGGGATGAGTCAATGAAGTTGTGTGAGGCTCCTCCATCAATGAGAACTGAGACCTTCTGCCCTTGTAGCACCCCTCTCATCCTGAAAGTGTTGAACTTAGGTACCTCACTAATGGATGCAAGTGTCACCTTCTTGTCTATTGTAAGGTCATGACTTGCATCCTTCTCTTCTGCCTGTCCTTGGTTTTCGGTCTCCATGTTCTGTAAGTGGATGAAATCTTCATCCTCCTCATCATTTGAAATCACCTCAATGTAGTGGGATTTTGCCTTACCCATGCATTTGTGTGTTGGGTCCCATTGTTCCTTGCAGGTGAAGCACAACTACTTCCTCCTCAATTCTCTCCTAGTGGGCTCATCCATCCTACCCCTTCCTCGGTCAAACCCCATTGGGTCTCTCCCTCCTTGGTTCATAGGAGGTCTTTGGTCTCTACCCCCTTGATTAGGAGGTCTAGGGGTGAATCTCGTCTTTGTTGTCGATCCTAGGTCCCTGGTCTTCCAAATGGAATCATGCAAGTTGGTAGACTTAAAATCCTTGACCCAACCTCTCAAGGGTTCCATCAACCCTTCTATGAAGAGCATCATAAGTCTTGCTTGAGACACATCCTGTACCATCACTGCTAGCCTCTGGAACTCTTCTATGTAAACCTCCAGTGGCCTTGTCTGTCTGAGCTGTGTGAGCTCCCTAAAAGGTATCTCTAGGTCCCCCTAGTCAAACCTATCAATGCACCTATGTGTGAACTCTGTATAAGACATAATATGATTGTATCCCTGTGTGGTCAATCCATGGTACCACCAATCATGAGCCTTTCCATCCAAGTACATTATGGAAAAATTGATGGCATCCATCTCCCTCATGGGGTTAAGCTGTAGGTAGGTATCCAGCTTCTGCACCCATGCTTGTGCAGTCACCTTAGCAGATCCATCAAAATAAGGAATTTATATATTGTCCACTCTGCGCTCCAATTCATAGTTGGGCCTTTGATACTATTTAGGCTTACCCTGAAACTTGATTCCACAATACTGGTCCAACGTGACTTGCCTTTGGAACCCTGCACTTAAAGCATGATATTCCCTGACATATTGCTCAAAATTGCCCTCAATCTCATCCTCATAGTTGTGTTGTGGTTGATTATCCAAGAATGTAGGTAGATAGGGTCTAGGGGTGGTCCTACTGTGTGTTTGCCCCTGGGATGCACCACCTCCATAGCTTTGTCCCTCAATGTGATAATGGGGGCTATGCTCCTGTTGAAGACTAGTCCCTCCATGAGATCTGCTAGCATCTCTGTTGGCATAAACCTTCAGACCCTTCCCTGCATGAGTCATCTGCATCAGGAGTTGCACCAATCTCTCCTGGATGTCATTCACTCTTTTCAGAGTCTCTGTCATTTCCATCTGTCCCCTGCGCACTGCTTCCTGGTTTTCTTGTAGATGATGCACAAGGGTGCTCTGTGTCATGTTTATGGAGTGTTGTAGCTCCTTGGCGAAACCTGCCAGAATCTGTGGCTCATTGTCCTCACCTGATCCCTCCATTTTTGCCTCTGTCTCACATGTCTTCTTCCTGTGTCTACCCATGTAAATGCCACTGAACTTCTGCATGCACTAATCCCCACAATATGGGAGGATCAACGCTATGATACCACTATAATGTTCCTGAGCCAATTTTTTGCTCGGGACACTAGCTATTTATTGTTTGCTATGTTTGTTTATGTATTTGCAGGTGTACTCATGAAGATGCACATTATGGATTTACTTAATGTCGATTGAGCAATAGATCTAAAACATATAATCATAAAGAAGATAAGATATATAAAGAACACCAGTAGAGAACCAATAATGTCATATCTGACCTTTATTTAGATAGTAGGGAGATCCTGTATACAAGAGATCCGCAGATCTGGAAGAAAGCTTCAATAATATCAAAATGGGTTGCCATCCAATACAATAATAAGCAATACAAAGCTAAGTGCCTCCCAAAGGCTATATGAGAAGAGATCCAAGCCTTCAAAGGCCACCAACAAGCAAGCTAAGACTAAAGATAAGAAGACCTTATCAATACTCTACAAAACCCCTCCAACTGGCTGAGTTGCGCCTTGCTCTGGATGCTGATAACCCTCAAGTTTCGGCCCTCCCTTTTCTGAGATCCAAATCCCTCCAAACTCTCCCGGAATGTAGATCGGGCTAATAGAATCCACCGGGCCAAGTCTCAAGATGAACTGAGAAGTTCTACTCCTCCAACTAGGCAAACCCTCAACTGGTCTGCGCCCTCCTAGTTTAACTAAGTCAAGGAGAATTCATTCTCCCTTCTAGGAGCCTCCAAATGCCACCAAAATCTCCTAGATTGTAGATCGGGCCAATGCTAACAAGATGATGAAGTCTAAAGTCGATCTATGAAGATATGAGCCAGAAAACATTGATAACCTCTTTCTACAATGTGCCCCTCTCTTCTCCAATTCGTGCCAAGCTCCCAGAAATAAAATGTATGGATAATCTCCTATGGAATAGACCAAGAATGATGCCAAGGACTCTACGAAGAAAACCTAGGTACTCCTTTTCCAAATATCCTTCTCCTTCCTCCAGATCGAATCAATCTCCTCAAGGTAGTGCGCCCCCCTAGTTGGAAACCCCCTAGGTTGCGCCCTAGTCTGGAATCTGCCTGTAGAACAAACCTTGCAACACTGTAGAATGGTGTGGGAGGAGTATTTCACCTCCGGGACCAAGCTTGGATCAAGAAAGGTGGGATCTTTCACCACCGAGTTGATCTCTAGGGTTTTAGACTCAAAACCCTCAAAATTGCTTGTGCTCAAGAGCTCCAATGCAAATAAGATAATAAATCAACATTAATTAGGAGTGTGCCCTGCCCTTTCCTTTATAGCTCTAGTTTATCCATCTGTTGAGTTAGTTAACCCCTAGGGTTAACTCTTAACCTTAACTCACCTTTTCTTTTCTTTCATTGAGATATCCTTTTCCACACAAAGTCAACTTAATAATATAATGTTATGTCTTCTGGTTGACTTTGTTCCCAATATGCCTGAGACTATAGTCTAGTGGGGATAGCTAGACTACCGAGTCTCTCCAAACCTCTTCATCAAGAGGTGGGGGACATTACAAAAAATAATTGAATGCCTTATTTATAATACATAATTTTTTCTATGTTTAAAATATTAGTATATATTGAGCTAATTTAAAAGTTATTTGTTTTACTCTCTATCATCATTATTTTTCTGATTTTTTATTTTTGGGGTCGAAGGCATGTTGTCGAGGATGGTGCCCAGGATAAATTGGATTCTACAAAAGCTCAAGGCTTTGTCAATAGTATACTCATTAAGAGCTCAACATGAGATTTGCAGGAAATGAATTTGGATAGAGAGGATAACACTCATGTCGACTACTTGAGCTAGACCTAATTGACATTTTAATCTTAGACTTATCAATTATAAGGAGATATTATTTTGGAGAAGACGAAGGATCCCAAAAGGTTTTCCTTAAAAAACAACAAAGACATGAACAAAAGATAAAATAACACCAATCTAGATTCATCTTAATCTTGTACTTATCAAGTACTAAAAGAGATCAAATCCTTAAGAGTGCAAGAAATCAAATCCATAAAAATGCAAACATTTTTCAAACTTATATAGTTTTACACTCTAAAAAATATATGCATTTTTAGATATCTAATACTTCCCAACTCTTAATAAATCCATAACTAAAATGAATATAAATTGATATTTTTTTTTTTTCATTTAAATACCTTGTAACATAAAACCTTTCAATAATTACTTAAAACAAATTATTTTAATTTAAAGGTTTTTCATTTTAACAAAAATATTAAAATTTTATTAGAAACATTGGCCCAATGCTCCATAACAATTATTTTATGTTTAATTAATTATAAAATATTAATAATATAACCTAAACTTATAATTTTGATGTATAAGTTACAAAACATTACGAGACAAAGGAATTCATAAATGATAGATGATATTTTCATATTTTTAAGATAATGGAATAAGGGAGAATGTTACTAAAAAAGCAAATCCTAACATTTGTTTTTTTAAAATATGGAAAAAAATTTCAATATAATATACTATGAATCCTAAAAGTAAACTAAAATAATTATTATTTTTTTTTTAAATCTGAATTTTTTTTTCAATATGATTATGAATCCTAAAATTAAACTAAAAAAAACAAACTTATTTAAGAACATAAGATAAACTTTTTTAAGAAAATTTAATATAATGGAAAAAAGAAAACACAAACTTGTTTAAGAAAATTTAATACAGTAGATTCATATTTTAAATTCAAATATTGGATTCATATTTTAAATTTAAACATTTGATATTTTAAGTTCAAATACTTTATATTTGATGTGTTGTTCATTTATATAAACTAGCAAATTTAAATATTTGATATTTTAAATTCAAATACTTTATATTTGATGTGTTGCTCATTTATATAAATTTGCTAAGTTTTACAACTTTGAGGTGTAAAATAATTGTAAAATTAAATAATGTTTTCTTACTCTTTATTAATATATTAGTGTCTA
>JZKD02S0118387.1:300409-312312 GCA_000966675.3 Picea glauca | reverse complement strand
TATATATATATTCGCTGCATGTATAAATACACAGAGCTGCATAAATATCTAATATACTCATACACAAAAAGATTTTATCGATCCTTGAATCACATGAGATTTCAAGTAAACTTTCATTGAACATATTATACAAAAGGCATAGAAAATTATAGTCCTTTTTACATTACAGTAAACCCATAAACAAAGTTTTAATGATGTAAATTACATGTTATAGAGGTTGTTCAACACTTAGCAGGGTTTTAACATTTTACATAACATATGATATCATAGCTGTGAAATCGTGGAATCATATTCAATATAAGTTTTCCCTTTCAATCTGTTTATTCCATTGAAGAATTTAATATACAAGTAACCAATTTATCTATGGAACCCTAGTTCAAAAGTGATCACAATAGAGTACCCTAGGGTGGAACCCTATATCACTAAATGAACAGAACCTGAGAAGTTAAATCAAACGCAGAGATTTTGGAACTTGAATACCTTTTGAGTAAGGTGATCTCGTGGACCCTTTATCCCGGAATGATTAAGACCTGTAAGGGGGTAAATCGAGAATTAGTAACTAGGGCGACGAAGAATCAGCGAATTAAGTATTGAAGATAAATAGAAAATTAGTAAAACAACGTTAAGAAAAAATTCAATGAAATTAAATATTGAAGATTCAACGCGTGGATAATACTTAGCTTGCGGTTGGCATGGAGGCATTTTTCCCATCGATGTTGTTGAAGTGAACTGTCCATAGTCCGAAGGGGAGAAGTGGACCCAGAAATAACTGATGGGTACCCTCGCAAGGAAATAGGGGTCCCATCATTAGTGTGTAGCCGGAAACATTAACTATATGCGCCAGAATGTAAATAAACGAAGAAACACCGGAAAAATTAACTGTATGCTTCATAATGTAAATAAACGAAGAAACATTGCCAAACATGTAATACATTTCATAACAAGAACGATAAAGTTCACTCAGTATAGTGCATGTCCCACATAGGTGTTTATTATCCATTTGGATACTTCAATTACTTTTTCTTTACACTGAAGAAGTGCAAATAAACAAGTTCAAACACAGAATTCCGGAACAGAGAATTTAGAGTAAATCTTTTAACTAAGTTTAAATTCTGGAACATTTGCACACAAGGGAAGTTTTATGACTATAACATTTTTCCTGTACAAGTATGAGCAATGTAATTAGACTAAGAGTAACGACCCAGTTACTAAAACTCTACACAGTAGCGAGAAAATCTTACAGCACCCACATAAAAGGGTTTGCGACTTTACATCATATGATCCGAGGGTGTAATTATTTCATAGTAAGTCTCAGATGCATAACTTCTTCCAAGAGCCATTAGATCGAGGAATCTTTCCGGTTTGCCTCTTTACAGACCTAGAAGGCTCATCACTTAATAACATAGTAATATTAATGATACGTTGTGCAACCATGAAATGAATTCAATCATAGTAAGTTCTGAGATGTATACTCTCATAATTAACATTTGATAGTTTGGAAATCCATACAAAGATACATAACTGTGTCACCTACGATTTTTCTATATAAAAATTCAAAAGGATCGAAATCGTAAATACCCACATTACTAGTAAAATATGCATTACAGACAGAATGAAAACACTCCCTTACTGCAAGGGACAGTCTTGCAAAATAGAAATATCTAGACAGGGTATGGAGGGTATCTCACCTACTATCACACACTAGAAAATCTAGATTCACTATCTAGGATACAAATTTAAGAAATCCACAATTTCATACAGACAGGTAACGAAATGGACAAGGAAATATATCAAATCTTTAAACCCCTGAAGGATTGAAGCCAGGAATTTAACCCTATCAAGTTTGCACAGAGATTAAATCACACAGTATGAGAAACCGAAGATACAGAGAAGTAAAGTGGAGCGACGACAAACCCTAAGAATTGAAAGGTACTCGACAAAATGATAAGACTCTAATTCAGACCCAAGAAAGTTAGAACCAATAGAGCCAAAAGGAATAGGTGGTGACTGGTGCATACTACGATATGCGACTGGTGCATACTACGATATGCTAGAATCACATAGAGTTCAAAATAACATAACCGAGAGTTTTATTTCCTTGCACAGGGTAGCATCCAAGTGGTAGATGCCTCCTAACTTCTTCTTTCTGCCCAGGCCGAGCCCAAATCCAAGATTCTGGCCATGCTGATTGAGTAGAACATTACAAGGTTAGCGCTGGAGCGTTTTCGCAAAAGACAGAGAACCAAAGGAGAAGAACGAAGCAATAGCCCTAGAATCCCTTCGCTGAGCAAAGTAATAGTGGTAGTTACGAAAATGTACCTTTCCATGTGAACATAGTGAGGTGGCAGGGATACGTTGGGCATGGTGGTCGAGCAATAGCTCAGGGAGGTACGTTTACAGAACACCATAAATGTCTTAAGAAGGGTTTTATTTAAGTCATGACTCTCATACCTTGTGCAGACCTCTTATCAATTTATGGTGGGTGTGATGCCATTTAGTTAGGGTTACAACTATAGTCACTTCCTTCCTGTCTGGTTAAGTGTTTGTTCTTATGGTTCTGATTCGTTAACACTTGTGCCAAGGACTCTCATCATGGGAAACTTCTAATGACAAGAAGCGAAACCACTTTTACCAACCATGTAGTAACAACAATTATGAGTATTAACGCATGTACGTACTGTTGTTATGTTAGCAATAACTATGTAATAATGGAGACAATCCACCTGAAACCTATATATTAAACGATACACTTATCCTAGGGATTGTTATATATATATGTAATCCCTATAGTATGTCTTGTGGTATACTAGCATGAGTATGATGGAGTTACTAAGGTGGGTATAATAGTTTAGGTACTAAACTATTTTCTCCCTTATTTTTGAGAATAGGAATGTTGCAACTTTTGAAAAATTCATAAGATAATGCATAATGAATAAGTGTACTTATACAACAGTGGATGAATGCTAAGGCAGGTTCATGGAAAGGCTATAGAATAGTCGTTTTTCTTGTAATGGGTACAAAACATGATTGTGGTATCATTCGTTGTAATTCCAGAGTTAATATTTAGTCTACATAACCTTGCACCTGTGTTAAGAAATGATAAGTGTAAGTTCCGGAAGATAAAAGAAATAACATAACTACCCTGCATTTATAATTAAGGAATGTTTTGAAACAAGTATTGAAGGCGAAAGAAAATTTAATGACCCTAATAATTTTATTTTATTATTTTATTTATTTATTTATTTTTATTTTATTTTATTATTTTGGTAAATTTAGGGTACATTACATATGGTATCAGAGCAAAGGTTACAACACTTGGACCTCAAAACAGGGCCAAATTTTTTGTTTAGTACATGCTATTCTGTTTAATGAAAAACTAACAAAAACGCTTACTGTTACAAACAATTTTTTTTTGTTTCTGTTGTGATAATGGCAACACAGAATGAAGAGGAGATCAGACTTGAGGAGAATCCCGAGCAAGGACCTCCTAAAGAGCCTAGGCAGAACAGTGAAGGAATTTCAGCTACCCAGGTTCTGGAAACAATGAGGAACCTTATCATGGAACTGCAAGTTTTCAAGGCAGATAATGAGAAACTGAAAAAGGCACACGAAGACCAACATGAAATAAATGAAGTATTGATGCGTAGCATAGTAACAAAGAAGATCCCAAAAGACAATGACAAGGAAGAAGAGGTCAGCAAAAGAGCCTTCAAAGATTTTGGTCATGAAGCAGAAAAGGAGAACAGTTCTTCCGAAGGCACACCAACAACAGAAAATAAAACAACCACTGGAAGAAAGAGGAAACAGGTGGACCACTTGGAGGGTGAATTTAAGAAAATCAAACCGTCCACCTTTGATGGAGAATCCAGAACACGGGAGGAGGTTGAAGCATGGTTACTAGACATAAAAAGGCATTTCTAGATTTATATCTATTCCAACAACATGAAGGTCAGAATGACCATTTATAACCTGAAAGGAAAGGCGAGTATATGGTGGCAGGACCTGAAGTTGGCCAAGGGATTAAAGGAAAAACATATGGAATGGTCGTATTTCAAGGAATACTTTAAGAAATAGTATTTATCAGAAAGTTATTATGAGAGAAAGACCAAATAATTCTATGAGCTAGGACTTGGCCAAATGACCATGGATGACCTGATAAACAAATTTCTTGAGTTATTAAGCTTTGTGCCTTATATCAGGGAAGACAAAGTAAAAATTCAGCGGTTCCTAAGCTACTTACCATAGTCCTATAAGGACATAATTGAATTCGACAACCCCAAAACCTTGAGTGAAGTTTTAAGAAAGGCCCGTATGTGCTATGACCAATACAAACAATGGTCTGAACTTCCCAAGGCTTGGAAAGATAAGAAACATGACACAATGAATCAGTGGAAGAAAGGCTTCCAACCGACCCCTTTCTGGAATGCGGCAAAGAATTTCCCAAGGAAATATTTCTAGTCCAATAATCAGAACACCCAAGTTGGAGGGAGACCAGTTAATCTAGGAACCAAGAAGTTTGGGGACAGCCCCAGGGAGTCGTTAAAATGTTGGGAGTGTGGAGAACCTCAGTTAAAGAGGAGCTGTCCATTTAAATTTTGCAGCAAGGGCCACAGTTCACAACCTACAAGAGGTCTCTACAATAGGAGATGTGGGCATAAGTGTACACAAGATCAATGCAGTTGTGGATGGCCGACAAGCTGATCACCAATCCACTATAGTGGAAGTTGAAGGTAAAATGAATAATAATCGTATTTCTATTTTAATTACCCGGGAGCTACTCTGAGTTATGTTACTCATGGTGTAGTTGATTCAAACAAGCTTAAGAAAGTAAATCATACCAAATTCTTGTTAGTACAACTAGGAACAGGGACAAAAAGGAAAGTAATAGATTTCATTTCTGATTGTGAACTCAGTTTAGATGGTCAAAATACAAAGTTAAATTTAAATATTCTACAGTTAGGGTTGTACGATATATTTATTGGAATGGGCTGGTTAGAGAAGCATAAAGTAATTTTGTATTGTTATGAAAAATCACTTACTTACAGAGACGAAAATAACACAGTTAGGACAATACAAGGCGTTAGAAAACCAGTCTCAGTTAGGCAGATTTCAACAATGCAGTTTAAGAAGTGCATGAATAAAGGTTGTCAGATTTATGCTATTCAAGTGACAAATCTATTGGAAAAAGAAAATAAACCTAGCCTAGAAGATTTTACCGTCTTACATGAATTTAGAGATTTATTTGTAGACGAAATACCTGAACTACCCCCAAGAAGAGAGATAGATTTATCTATCGATCTGTTGCTTAGATCAACTCAGATATCTAAATCACCCTATAGGATGAGTTTGCCCGAATTGACAGAGTTGAAAATTAAACTACAAGAACTGTTGGATAAGGAATACATCAGACCAAGTGTCTCACCTTGGTGGGCACCCGTCCTTTTTGTTAAAAAGAAAGATGAAACTTTAAGATTATGCATTGATTATCGACAGTTAAACAAAATGACTGTTAAGAACAAATATCCCCTACCCATAATCAATAATCTGTTTGACCAAGTGGGAGGGACAAAGATTTTTTCTAAGTTAGACTTAAGATTTGATTATCACCAGGTCAGAATAAAGGATGAAGACATAAATAAAACAACGTTTAGAACGAGATATGGACATTATGAATTTATTGTTATTCCATTTGGTCTCACTAACGCACCAACAACATTTATGTGTTTAATGAATAACATATTTATTCAGTATCTGGATAAGTTTGTTTTGGTATTTATTGACGACATTCTAGTGTATTCGAAAATGGAAGAAGAACACGAAGAACATCTAAGGATAGTATTGCATACATTAAGAAAACACAAGTTGTATGCAAAATTTGACAAATGTGACTTCTACCAAAAGAGAATACAGTACCTAGGACATGCAATATCTAAAGAAGGTATTGCAGTCAACCCAGAGAAGATAAGAGCCATCATAGAATGGAATATCCCTAAGGATGTGGCGGACATCCGGTCATTCATGGGAATTACCGGTTACTACCACAGATTTATCGAGGGATTCTCCAAGTTTGCATACCCAATCACATCCCTACAAAAAAAGGGGACCAAGTTTATTTGGTTGCAGAAATGTCAGGACAATTTTAATAAGTTAAAAGAACTACTAACAACCGCACCTATTTTAAGGGTAGCAAACTCTGATAAAGACTTTACAGTTTGCGTGGATGCAAGGAAAGAAGGTTTGGGAGGTGTCCTAACTCAAGAAGGGCACGTTATTTGTTACGAGTCACGAAAACTAAAAGAGCATGAACGAAACCATGTCACACATGACTTGGAATTAACAGTGGTAATTCATGAGTTAAAAATGTGGCGACACTATATAATGGGCATAAAATTTATGTTGCAAACTGATAACAGTGGTGTGAAATTCTTATTCAGTCAACCAAATCTTAACGTAAGACAAGCAAGATGGTTGGCCTTCTTGAGCGAATTCGATTTCGAAGTAAGACATATCAAGGGTAAGGAAAACAAAGTGGTAGATGCCTTAAGTAGAAGAATTCATGGGATGTTTGAGATAAATATTAGTAGGGTAGAAAGCAACCTTGAACAAAGGGTAAAATCTGCAAGTAATAATGACGAAAAATAGATTAAAACAATGGTAGATTTACAAAATAATGCAGAAAATTTAGACATAATAGATCTGAGTTTGGACATAAATGGACTACTAAGATTCAAAAACAGGCTGTACATACTGGATTATGCTGAATTAAAGCTAACTATTTTGGATGAAGTACACAAGAAGCCATATTTTGGTCATCCGGGATACCAGAAAATGGAAACAACATTGCGAAAGTTGTTTTATTGGCCTACCATGAAAGGTGAGACAACAAAATACTTATCTAAGTGCTTAGATTATCTACAGGTGAAGGCTGAACACTAGCACCTAGCTGACCTGTTACAGCCTCTACCTATACTGGAATGGAAGTGGGAGACTATCTCACTGGATTTTATCACAGGTTTGCCTAAAACCCAAAAACAAAATGATTCAATTATGGCAGTAATTGATAAACTTAGCCAGTCTGCACATTTTATTCCTATGAAATCTACTTATAAAGCTATTGACATCGCTGAAATATTTATGAAGGAAATTTTTAGACTTCATGGTATTCCTAAAATGGTGATTTCAGATAGAGATGTCAAATTTACATCAATGTTTTGGAAAGAATTGTTTGCAGGGTTGAATACTAACTTGAATTTTAGCACAAGCTACCATCCACAAACGGATGAGAAAACTAAATGAACAAACTAGAATGTGGAAGATATGTTACAAATGTACGTAAGGACGAAACCAACTAAGTGGGATGAATACCTACACTTAGTGGAATTTGTGTACAATAATGGTTATCAAACATCAGCTAAGATGAGCCCCTTCGGGGTACTATACGACAAAAAGTGTACAACTCTGATTAGCTGGGATAACCCAATTGACATACTCATGATGGGACCAGAAATGCTCTAGGAAATGGAGAAAATGGTAAGAAAAGTACAACAAAATTTAAAAGAGGCACAAGACAGACAGAAAAGCTAAGCAGGTCTGAAAAGAAGACACAGGGAATTTCAAGTTGGAGACCACGTGTATTTAAAAGACAAAGCAAGAAGAAGTTCAATAAAGCTAGGAAACTATTCAAAATTGGCACCCAGGTTTTGTGGCCCCTTCGATATCTTAGCTCAAATTGGACACGTGGCATATCAACTTGCACTTCCTTCAAATTTAAAAGTTCATAATGTATTTCATGCTTCTTCGTTAAAAAAGTATGTTCATGATCCTACTCACATTATTGATTGGAACATGGTGGAGGTGGAACCAGAAGGCAAGTTCCAAGCGGAACCTCTATGCATTCCGGATAGGAAAGAAACATTACTATGGAACAGAGTCATCGCCCAGGTAAAAGTGCAATGGAAGCACTTTAGTCCTGAGGAGGCCACTTGGGAATTGGAGGAAGATTTGCAGAAATCGTATCCAACCCTGTTCTGAGAAAGGAACGAACACTAAGGATAGTTTTGTACTGAAGGGGGAGAGGATGTAATATCCCCAAAAATAATTAATTATTAAAGTCTGTATGCACTTAGGAATTATTTCCATTTTTGGCAAATTTGTATTTGGAAAATTATTTCCATTTATGGCAATTCCGAATTTGGAATTTGGCTAATTGTAATTAATTATTGTGACTGATGGGCAAAGATTTGATTTGCCCAATCAACTCTTTGACTATGACACATGTAAAAGACAAATCTTTTTATATTAATTGTTGAAGGACAAATGGAACAGCTAGGTTGAAATCAACTGACCATGACTCCATGAGTGGGGAACAGACTTGAACTACCTCAAGGCTGAATTTTATAAGTGGAAAATGAGGAATTTGGCCACTAGCAGCCCCTGAAAATCATGGATTTGTATAGCAACGAAAATTCCCAAAGACAGAAAAATACCTAGGCACAAGATGCTTTTGATATACAACATATGGAAGGAGGCAGGACGCTGCTTAGTATGTTGGAGGAAGGATATCAATTTATGTTATGAGCACTATTTTGAGTGCGAGGCAAGGGGATTTCTGATCTGAAAGAGGACTATAATGAAAGAGGAGAATTGGAATTCTCCCTTATGGACTCATGGTCAGGCTAGGGGGTGAATGAAACAAGTAGTTTGGTTGTTCTAGTTCTACGGTTGGGTGGAACTTGGCTATCCCATTTGTGTTTCGACATCAATTTCAGATATGTTCTTCTACCTGTTCTCTTGATGAATATTTTATTGTGTATTAAGCTGACAGGAATGAGATGAATTTGTGATAATTATTCATGTGAATATACTCTTTGAACATAAATAGTAAAGCAAATGTAAGTTTGACCTGTTGTTTGATGTTAGGAACATATTGGTATAAATATGAATGTGGATTTAGGTATAAGCAGGCATAAAGATTTATTAAATATTGCTACAGGTCATATAACCTTAAGTGTAGACCTACAGGAAGTGCCTGCGTATGTTTTATATATATATATATATATATATATATATATATACCTGTGTTAATCATAACCTGTACCATGTATGTCGATATATACATATAGATATTCACCCTAAACAATATACCCATAAACAAAGTTTTAATGATGTAAAGTACATGTTACAGAGGTTGTTCAACACTTAGCAGGGTTTTAACATTTTACATAACATATGATATCATAGCTGTGAAATTGTGGAATCATATTCAATATAGGTTTTCCCTTTCAATCTGTTTATTCCATTGAAGAATTTAATATACAAGTAACCAATTTATCTATGGAACCCTGGTTCAAAAGTGATCACATTAGAGTACCCTAGGGTGGAACCCTGTATCACTAAATAAACATAACCTGAGAAGTTAAATCAAACGCTGAGATTTTGGAGCTCGAATACCTTTTGAGTAAGGCGATCTCGTGGACCCTTTTTCTTGGAATGATTAAGAACTGCAAGGGGGTAAATCGAGAATTAGTAATCAGGGTGACGAAGAATCAATGAATTTAAGTATTGAAGATAAATCGAAAATTAGTAAAACAACGTTAAGAAAAAAATCAACGAAATTAAATATTGAAGATTCAATGCGTGGATAATACTTAGCCTGCGGTTGGCATGGGGGCATTTTTCCCATCGACGTTGCTGAAGCGAACTGTCCATAGTCTGAAGGGGAGAAGTGGAACCAGAAATAACTGATGGGTACCCTTGCAAGGAAACATGGATCCCATCATTAGTGTGTAGCCGGAAAAATTAATTGTATGTGCCAGAATGTAAATAAACAAAGAAACATTGCCAAACATGAAATACATTTCATAACCAGAACAATAAAATTCACTCAGTATAGTGCATGTCCCAAAGAGGTGTTTATTACCCATTTGGATACTTCGATTACTTTTTCTTTACACCGAAGAAGTGCAAATAGACAAGTTCAAACACAGAATTCCAGAACAAAGAGTTTAGAGTAAATCTTCTTAAGTTTAAATTCTGGGACATTTGCACACAGGGGAAGTTTTATGACTGTAACATTTTTCCTGTACAAGTATGAGTAATGTAATTAGAATAAGAGTAACGAACCAGTTACTAAAATTCTACACATTAGCGACAAAATCTTATAGCACCCACAAAAAAGGGTTTACGACTTTACATTGTATGATCCGAGGGTGTAATTATTTCACAGTAAGTCTTAGATGCGTAACTTCTTCCAAGAGTCGTTAGCTCAAGGACTCTTTCTGGTTTGCCTCTTTACGAACCCAGAAGGGTCATCACTTAATAAAAAAGTAATATTAATGATACGCCATGCAACTATGAAACAAATTCAATCATAGTAAGTTCTGAGATGTATATTCTCAGAATTAAGAGTTGATAGTTCAGAAATTTAGACAAAGATACAGAACTGTGTCACCTACGATTTTTCTATAAAAAAACTCAAAAGGATTGAAATCATAAATACCCACATCGCTAGTAAAATACGCATTACAGACAGAATGAAAACACTCCCTTACGACAGGGGACGGTCTTGCAAAATAGAAAGATCTAGATAGGGTATGGAGGGTATATCGCCTACTATCACACGGGAGAAAATCCAAATTCACTATCTAGGATACAGATTTAATAAATCCACAATTTCATACAGACAGGTAACGAAATGGACAAGGAAATATATCAAATCTTTAAACCCCTAAAGGATTGAAGCCAAGAATTTAACCCTATCAAGTTTGCACAGAGATTAAATCACACAGTACAAGAAACCGAAGATAAATAGAAGTAATTGGAGCAACGACAAACCCTAAGCATTGAAAGGTACTCAACAAAATGATAAGACTCTAATTCAAACCCGAGAAAGTCAGAACCAGTAGAGCCAAGAGGAATAGGTGGTGATTGGTGCATACTATGATATGCTAGAGTCACAGAGAGTTCAAAATAACATAATCGAGAGTTTGCTTACCTTGGACAGGGTAGCATCCAACTCGTAGACGCCTCCTAACTTCTTCTTTATGCCCAGGTTGAGCCCAAATCCAAGATTCTGGCCATGCTGACTGAGTAGAACATTACAAGGTTAGCGCTGGAGTGTTTTCACAAAAGCCAGAGAACCAAAGGAGAAGAACGAAGCAATAACCCTAGAATCCCTTCGCTGAGCAGAGTAATAGTGGTAGTTATAAAAATGTACCTTGCCATGTGAACATAGTGAGGTGGCGGGGATACGTTGGGCATGGTGGTTGAGCGATAGCTTAGGGAGGTACGTTTACATAACACCATAAATTTCTTAAGCAGGGTTTTATTTAAGTCATGACTGTCATACCTTCTGCAGACCTCTTATCAATTTATGGTGGTTTGGATGCTAGTGAGTTAGGGTTACAGCTATAGTCACTTCCTTCCTGTCTGGTTAAGGTTTTGTTCTTATGGTTCCGATTCGTTAACACTTGTGCCAAGGACTGTCATCATGGGAAACATCTAACGACAAGAAATGAAACCGCTTTTACCAACCATGTAGTAACAACAATTCTGAGTATTAACGCATGTACGTACCAGTGCTATGTTAGCAATAACTATGTAATAATGGAGACAGTCCACATGCAATCTATATATTAAACGATACACTTATCCTAGGGATCGTTATATATATGTGTGTGTGTGTGTGTGTGTAATTCGTTATATATATGTGTGTGTGTGTGTGTGTAATTCGTTATATATATATGTGTGTGTGTGTGTGTGTGTGTGTAATCTCTATAGTATGTCTTGTGGTATACTAGCACGAGTATGATGGAGTTACTAAGGTGGGTATAATAGTTTAGGTACTAAACTATTTTCTCCCTTATTTTTGAGAATAGGAATGTTGGCAACTTTTGAAAAATTCA
>JZKD02S0118387.1:246902-261276 GCA_000966675.3 Picea glauca | reverse complement strand
TTTTAAATAATCATTTATTAACTTTGTTGATCAACAAGAAACTTCAGTAAATAACATCAATAAATATAAACTTAAAATACAAATTACAAGTTTTATATAAAATATTGATTTAATGCGCCAACTCTAGGAGACAACAATCCCCTTGTTTTAGGGGACCAACCCTAGGAAGCACCAACTCCCTTGTTTTAGGGAAGCAACCCTAGGAAGCACCAAATCCCTTGTTTGAGGGCTCCAACCCTAGAAATCACCAACTCCCTTGTTTTAGGGCACCAACCCTAGGAAGCATCAACTCCCTGTCTTCAAACTTTAATTAGCAAATGATACTAATCCTTCCTTGCTCCTCCCTTCCACCATCACTTCATAAGTATCTTCGTCTTTCTTCCTTGGACTCTGCACTTGATTTTGATCTTTAGATGTAGACCTCATAGACGCCTTCTTCCCATCATATATTTTCGTTTATATAGTATTCTAAAGGGTGTGAATATGAATCGACGTGTCTTCTGATAATGAAACATTGCACCTCTTCATTTAATTAACACAAATGGTAACTTTTTGTTTATTAATTGATTTTCGAACACCAAATTAGATAATGATTTTTGTACGAAGATTCTTGAGTGATGAAAACAAATTTTAAAATTCTAGGACATGGGTTTTGTGCATAAAATGCCCAATTAGTAAACTCTCAAGCCGTTTCCCCAGAAAAATTGTGCGAGGTTGATGATACAAGTGGTTCTTTGAAGGAAACTTGCATATATTTATTGTTGTGGCCACCTTCTAAACTTGCCAAATGAAGCATCCACTTCAACAACAAATATTTGGTCACATATCAACATGATCAATAGCTATGACCGAGAGCTATGTCCTTGGTGCTTCTCCTCTTAAGCACCTATTCTTCATGTTCTTACTCCATGTAACCCAACGTTGTGACCATAGGATAAAAATGGCTCTTAAACTCCAAGTTCCTTACACACTGGTTCTTCATCGCCCATGTGACAATAACCTATGACTGGGGGCTGGAACCAAGTCATTTAAACTTAGGCCTTCGAGATATTCTCCCTTTACAATCTTCCAACTCTCCCTGAGTTTTACCTACCAAAGTGGTTATAAAGTAATGCTGACTGCTTACTGTCGGTTGACAGCTTCCCCTTACGCTATCCTTCCACTGGCTTAATCCAACGACTATGACTTAATCAAGTGTTGAGATGGATGATCCTTATTTATTTTGGGACTTCGGTACTTTGGGACTCCGAGATATTTACAACTATAAAGTCGTTCAACTCTCTCGGAGTTATACCTTCGAAGTGCTTATGCCATCCTTCCACTACTTGATCTAATGACTCACATTACTCCTGAATTCTTCCTTGGATCTAATGGTTGGTGGGATTTCTGGGCTTTGGCACTCCAGGACTCTGCGAATTTGTGGCTTACCCTGTCCTTCCACTATACTTGATTAGACGATCGAGAATTCACCCAAAGTTCCTCCTTGATTCGACGACTGACAAAATTTCAAGGCTTTGGCACTCCAAGACTCTGGGAATTTGTGGTTTACCATGTCCTTCCACTATACTCAATTGGATGGTCAATAATTCACCCAAAGTTCCTCCTTGATCCGACAGTTGGCGAGATTTTGCAACTTCACGATTTCGTGCCTCTGCCTTGTCTCCAATAATCATTGAAGCTTTCTATCTCCTGCTTGGCTTTGATCAATGGCTGACAATCAGTTCGATCTGAATGTTGGGAATTAATCTCTCCCAGCCTTTGGCTTCACCTCTATCTAACAGTCCTTGTTATACCCAAAATTTATCAACTAGATCTGACATATCTCATTTATCTTCCTTCTCCCAAAGCTTTATTTCCCTTGGGTCAATGTCCTTTAGAGGTTTGATTTCTTTGAGACTCCTTTTGCTTTACAGTTGGATTCCAACTTAACCACAATTGTTGATTTGTGCCTTTGGTTTGCAATCAAAGGTTTCCATATCTCTCGACTGTAATAGATTTTTCTCACAGTTGATTTGTTGGGAATTCAATCCCAATAGCGCTACCATAAGGCACTCTTTTTCTTGAGCTTTCCTTCAACCTTTCCAAAGGTCTTAACATTGCGTGATCTAATTATTTGCAACCTACTACGCTACCTCTCATGAGCCTTAGGTTTATATTGGATTCCTCTGCACCTTGCACTCTGCCTTCTGTGCAACCTACTATGCTATCTCTCCTGAGCTTTAGGATCTCAAAGACATATTCTTTCTTAATGACAATACCATATTGATCTTCTTGACATCAATGCCTTACCATAATACCATACCAACATTGATCATATTGGCCTTCTTTGACATCCATGCCAATACCATACCACCATGTCCAACACTTACACCATCACCAAGATTGTGGGAGACAATGATTTTGAGTTCAGTATTCCCCCATTCCTTCGATTACACCTGCTAGTATTCAATATGTACCTCCTTCGGCCACATTTTCCACCAATGTTGGACACATTGAAGGTGACAGAGAAGATGACACCTACAGAGCTCAACCCTGATTGAATGGAACAAGAAACCATTGATTAGATCATGGACACACATGTTAAGGGAACTCACCAACAGAAGATCCAAATCTATTGAGTTATCAAAACAGGGAAGGTACAACACCAAGGCAAGTGACTCACCAAGCGTAAAGTTCAACATAAGTTTCCCCATTTGATGGGGGCAGTCAACACAATGGAGACCATTGCTTCATAAGGGAGGATGATTGATCTAGGTGGACATCGGTGGCCACCCACCTATTCCACTGGCTAAACATGCAGTTTCCATTTTGGCAATTTTTATATAGCTTTCTGGGTCCCAAACTTTCGGGGTCGTTTTGAGGCCCTAAATGACATTTTTTTTGACGTGACAACACCCCACAGATGTTGAAGTCCTATATTGGGTTGTTTGGATTATGTACTCCTCAACTAGACCTTTCTTAAGAGGTATCAAGCGCCCCAAATGGAGATCGTATGCAAAAGGTACACCATAGGGAAGTTGACGTATCAACTACCCCCATCAAGGCCCACAAACCTTTTGATGTTTCATCTTTCGGGGTTAGGGTTTTGGATGTTTAGGTTTTCTCATTTATGCTTTAAGTTAAAAAGGCCTTGGGAGCCTCATTGTAATCTTCTTCTTGCGAATGTGCATTGTCGTCACATCTCTTCTCAAAGATAAGCTACCTCATCTGAGTGTAGTGTTTGCTAATTTATCTCTCAGTGTAGTTTTTTCTGATTTATCTGCTCAGGATTGTTACTATCTCAGTGTGTCTTTGGTTTAACCTACAACCTTTTGATTTCTAAGAATTTATGATGTTTTGTTTGGATTTTTGAGATCTCTCTCTTCCTTGCTTTGAGTCACTCTTCTTCGTTGAGATTTGGAGTCGATCTACTACTTTCTCATTTATTTGATTGTATGAAAGTTGTTGTAAGAAAATTCAGAGATCTATGCATTGTTCCCTTTGATCTTTGAGGTCATTTATCCCAAGCAATTCCTCCTGTTCGAGTTTTTTGGTTTTCATTTTGCAAATTTGGTCTTCTTTTTGTTTCTTGTTTGATCACAATGAGAGTGTGTTTTTGTTTATGTGAAGTTTGCTTCCGATTTCTTAAATCTCATAGATCTTCAAGTTTGATTGACATAGGAAGCTTTACATCAAGCTGATTATCATTCACATTTAAAACAAAAGGATATATTTTCACGATTGGTTTTTGGATATTAGAACCATTTTCTGAATATTTTAGAATTATATTGGATTCTTGATTGAGAATAATTGCATGAGGTTACTGCATATTAGTGTTTGACAATGAAAGGGAAATTCCTTCTCCTTCCCTTAAATAGACATTCATTGAAATAAAAGATTGCTTATCATTTCTTGTGCATTTTTTGGGAATTGAGTCATAATATCATCAGTTTCACTCTGATACACCTCCGAGTAAAGAACAACACAAAATCAACGCTAATTAAAATTGATCTATCTAACATTTTTGTTTTTAGAATCTTGCACCAACATTAGACTAGGATTAGAGATTTGGATTAGGCCGTGAGTAAAAATCTCCAATGCATTCAAAAAAAACATTAGCATCCTGCGATAGAGAGAGCAAATCCAATTTTCGTATAATTTTTATGGGATCCGCCTCTCACACAGGGGTTACACATGAGGTCGCGTTCGGGAGAGTTACAGAGATTATCCATCTGTGGTTCAACCATTCATAGTAGTCAAATTGTATATTGGGGGTCCTTCTTGAGGTTCAGCTGTCTTCATTTGGTCTTAGTGCTTCGTGAATTTCAAATCCTTTTGAGGTCCTCTGGAGTTCTACCGGTCCACTTGTCCTCAGTTCTCTCGAAGAATTTCAGACTTGTTATCCTGCCCATACATTCAGATTGGACTGTCGACTGTACCCGCACAGGGGCTAACTGCGAGTTGGTGTCCTTAGTAGCCATAATATTAAGGGTCTTTACACAAGGTGACGGTGAAGGGAAGTCTTCACTGTACTTTGAACAGATGGTGGTCAAACTCACTCGGGCTCCTTGGAGGGTAAATTCACGATTACTGTGTGGAAGCTTGCACCAAGGCATAAGTCCGTTAAGTAGGTCACCATCGTAACTGTTCCACCCACTCATATCCTAGCCCCTTCTTGACTTGATCATGCGATGTTGGATTTCATCACCAACTAGTACGGTCATTGAGAGAAGGTTTGTTTGCTTGTTGGTATTCCTAGATTTTTTAGCGTGTGCTGTTATTTTTAAATATTTTTTCAAAATTGATCCTGTGGACGATAAAGGTCTTCGTCTATCACGTAGGATGCAAGGGCTGCCTCCAAAAGAAGGCTACCAACCCTTACCTCCTAACTCACCAGAAGAAAACTACCATGGAGAGGTAGAAAATCAATCTAATGCTCGGAGTATTGCTACTCCTCTGTTAGACAATTTAGAAAGAGCTTTGGTTACGGTTGAAAATCCCACTCCTCACACTACACCTGTGTCGACAACTCCTCTCAAATCATTTTTTCTTCATTTGGACTCACTCGGTAACATCATAGAAGAAGAAGTCCTAGGTTTACTTGAGAAGCCAGTTGTCGAGACATATATGGGATCCACAGAACTAATTTTGACTATAGGACTCCTATTCGTCCCACTACTGTAGTAGATACACATCACACACCTGCTCGTTCTATATGGAGGACTTCATCAGGACGTGATATTTATGATCATTTTGAATATATTCGACAACCTGTTAATCCTCATGATCCTCTTGCCATTGAAGTAGGACCATCTGATCAAACTATTGATCAACCCATCGATCAGGTCATTAATTGTTGGCCCTCGACCAAGTTTTGAGGAACACTTGGTCATATTTGAGCGTTTTGGACTTTGACATCCTATCAAAGAGGGAGTGCCAGGAAAAGCAAAGATCATGAGATCTCGGCTCACTTTTGGGGCCTTTTAGGGTTTTGGGTTAATGTAACGGGAAAGGGATGTCGACCCGTGGGTTTACCGACGTTTAGGCCCATTTTTGTAATCTATAAATAGATACTTATGAGGATAGTAGATAGAGATTAATAGTAGTAGTACATCTATGTGATGTATAGTTAATGGCTTAGTGCTAGTAACTGGATCTGTGTGATCTACTGCATATTGTAAGTGATTTGTGCATGATTTTAAGAAGCTTGCCGAGCTTTGTGCAAGTTGCTGTAGTTTAGTGTTGAAGTGCAAGGAAGAAGGATCTAGCGAGCTGCGCATATCTTCTATCCTGTGCGAAGTAAGGATTATTGGAGCTTTGTGCTGTAACTGCTTGACTGAGATAATAAAGAAGAAGACTTTGTGGACGTAGCCCCAGGGTGGGGGTGAACCACGGTAACTTTGTGTGTTGTGCTATGTGCTTTCGATCTGATGCTAAATACCTTGATGTGTTGAGATAGATCTAGTTATTCTTGGTGCTTATAAGATGCGAATGAATGTTAGATCTGATATATAAATTGCTCAGTGCTTGATCTGCTAAATGTAATCTATATTTCAGTGGCTAAGTGATGATTCATCTTTAAGCTGAGTATTCACTACGAAGCTCTATGCTGTCTGTGAAGTATAATAAGGGTTAAATATTGATGAATGATCTATGCTAAGTGCCCTGTAAAAGATATAATCACAGATCGGTGTCCTAGCTAAGGCTACAGACATCTGAATCCTGCAACCACCGCTGCCTCTACCTCGGGTGAGACTTCATCTGCTTCGCAGATGTTGCCGAAAGGGCTGGTAGTTAGGGTTTTGTTGGTGCGCTCTTGAGCATTGATCCCCGGATCTGCCCTTGTGCCAACAAATGGTTCCGTTGCCAGGATCTGAAACTGTGATTGCTGGGAACTGAGGAAGAAGAAAATTTGTGCAAAATAAAGCTCTGTGAATATATCTGTTACCCTAGTGCGCAACTTTTTACTCGACCTGTGAAGCTTTGTGCCCGGAATAAGGTCAGATATGAAGAAAGGAAGATTAGATCTGGAGAAAAGAAGTGAGATTTGAACGTTCTGTGCTCTAAGAAGAGTAAAAGTGGAAATTTCTGAAAGAAAGAAATCAGATCTACAGAAAAGAGGTAAGATCTGTAAGCCATGTACTCTAATAAAGGTAAGAATATTCCAAAGTTCTTAGATCTGGAAGTTTTGTGATTTGTAGAAGTAAGATAAGTGAAAATTTTTGTTTCTAGAACATGGATCGAGGTATGTTTGATAAATTCTGTCCTAGCTTGAAAACTAGGGCATTAATAGATGAAAGAAAGTTTGATATGAATAGATCTCATAAGTATAATGATAGATATGTTATACCTATGCATAGAAAGAATGTCTGGACTAACAAATGGATGCAGGATCCTAGAAAGATTTTTTTGTAGGCTAGTTACCATGACCCTAGCGCGCAATACAAAAGAATTTGGGGATCATTTAAGCAAAAGAGAGGATTAACTCTTTGTTACAGCTGCAGAAGATCGGGATATTTTGCTAAAGAATGCCCTGGGAGAAAACCTAGTTGCCTCTGTTGTAAGGCTATGGACCATGAAGTACTGGATTTCCCTAGAATGATTGCTAGACTTGAAAAGATGAATATGGAGCAAGCAAACCCTGAAGGAGACCAAGAAACTAAGATTATAGAAGAAACCCAACAGGAATCAGAGAAAATACTAATACGGATAAAAGAAACCCTGAAGGAACATAAAGATGTCCGATTACCAGAGATCTTCAAAGATAAAGAGAAAGTCGAAGCAAGAATAGGGGACTTCAACATTGACTGTATTCTTGATGAAGAAACACAAGTTAACATTATGCCAGAAAGAACTTGGGCAACTATAGGAAATCCTGCCATGATCCCTTCCGTAGGAGGAACAAGTCTATTAAGAGGAAAGCTAGTAAACCTATGTGGAAGGCTCACCCGGATACCTATGACTGTCAATGGAACTTCGACAGAGGAAGACATTGAGATTATTAAATTTGTTGAAGAGAATGCCCTATTTACGATGCTCATAGGAAAACCCTGTTTACCATGCTCATAGGAAAACCCTGGATTGATAGAGAACAAGCCAGACGAAACGAGGAAGAAGAAGTTTTGGAACAAAAGATATAAGAGTTAAAAGACTTTATGACTAGAAGGATCGCACACTTCATTGAAGAAAAGAAGAGACGATTACATATATTTAGTCCTAGCAACCCTGATGTCAAGGTTAAGAGAACGCTAGAGGATCCGCAAAATATTGAGTTACCTATTTTCGGTACAGAAGAAGCATTACCCAGGAACCCTAAGAAAGAATTTCAATAGCGCAAAGCAACTAAGACCACAAAAGATAAGCACCAGAATGGTAAAAGCATTACTGAGATGAAGCTCATCGGGAAGAAGGCTAGAAAGTTAAGAAAGAAAAAGGTTAATACTGTAGGGTCACAAGAAGTTCTAGAGGATACTTCACATAAAGAAACATTGCAGAATTGGAGCTTCGCCGAGGTATCAGAACAACGACATAGAGTACTTCGCCATGACGAAGCAATATAGCCATTGGGGATGATATATCCATTCGACTTCTGCTCCGAATGGGCAGAAAAGCAATAAAGGTTCGTCATCCAATCGTTGAAAAGAACCATAATGGATCGAACAGGAATTAATGAAGGATCATACCTGTTGCATGCAAACCGTTGCTAAGCTTCCCTACTTAGTCCATCGCGGCACGCATTGAGAATACTTTTTGCTAACTGAGAGTTTGAGCACGAAATCTGAGATTAACTCACCTTGAGATCATTACCTTGTTTCCATACTATTCGCCGTAGTCCCTGAATTCCTTTCACACCCGAGCTAGCTGACCTGAGCTTGTATGTTGGATGAGCTCAACGTTGCTGAGAAAATAGTTGAAGAAGTTTTAATAAACTTAATGAATGAGAGAGTCATGTCGGAGCGAGGAGTGTCTACAGGTGTACAAGCATCATCCTTGGGAGCATTTCCAGCTTCCCCCTCCACTGCTCGAGAAGGACCATCCCGACCGCCTTCGGAAAGATGATCTAATCTCGGAAATGACTTTGGCACTGTGAAGATGATCCCAAGTATCTTGCCTAGATACATCCCACCTCTAAGCGGAACAATGAATCGAGACACTGTACCCAAAGACTTCGACTATGCTTTGGTCACTGCGTACCTCCTGAAAGGAGTGCGTGCAGTTCGTGCTGACCAGGATAATCTCACTGCATTGAAATTCAGTGAATTTAACCTTGGAGATTGCAAGGTTTACAGTAGGCTAGCCCCACACAAATACCTAACTATCACAAAAGGAAGGAACCCGGAGATTGTCCCTCAACAATGGACCCATAACCTTGCACAGTCGACCCTCCTCAATGTAATGAAGATTCCTCACTTCGCGAGGCATCAGGAAGTAAATGCATGCGTCAGATTGTTGTTGTCCTGCTACCACAAAGGATACCTATGGTTCGATTGTTGCATCAAGGTGGATCCGATTTTGATCAATCGGATCACAGGGCTAAGCATGCAGGGCCCTAACCCACAAGAATTTTACCTAGGAAAGACCGCAAATCGTGCTCTCACCCAACGAATAAAAGACACATACGAAGATGTAGAGAAGGGAACACGAGGCTACAAGGTAGCCTCCATCGAGAATGCAATAGTGGGCCTTGGTTGCCAGATGATCGCAGGAAAGTTAGTCCGGAAGAACAGACCCGCACATGTGACTGGTTTGTAGTTGACCTTGCAGGAAAGTGCACGGAGGGACTACAAATGAACTAGGTGAAGTACCTGGTAAATCAACTCGAGCTTGACTATAGAGAAGCGCAAGACCAGGGGTATGAGTTCCACTTTAGTTGGTTTCTCATACTCATCTCTTTCATCACCTGGGAGCTACCAGTATGTGCCACTTTTCCAGAGATCGAACCCTTCGAATCACTGGCTGCGAAGTTCTGTACGTTGTGGTACTCCAGCGACATGAACAAGCAGTGGCAGTCCAATGCTGTCTTCCACGCTTATTACAACCAAGTGAAGAATTCCATCTAGTCTACACCGCACCTCACACCGAACACACTTCATAGGTTTCGACCTTTGATCAAATTCAGCGCGGACCACCACTTCACCTATATCACAACGTGCGTCGATGAGCACTAACAATAACTCCAATCATACTACAAACTGATAGACAAAGACTTGGAGCAAATTACCAAGGAATGGTCGGCGAACCTCCTTGTTCCAGCAGACCCCGCAGAAATATCCGATGTGGACAACCCTAAAGCTATAATAGATACACCTGGGACGAGCAAGAGTAAGAAGAATGATGAAGTTCAAGACATCCATAGAACATCCATGAAGACTACTTTGTTCTCACCTACGCAGGGAGGTGATGGTGAAGAACTAGGTGACACAGAGGTTGAGAAAAACAAAAGCGAGGTTACTTCGCCTAGAGAGGTGGAGGAGTCCTCTAAGAAAAGGAAGGTCACCCCACCAAAGCCCTCATCCTAGAAGAAAACTAAGGCCACCCAGACCACATTTAAGACTACCCTCACACAGGATGACTTCGACTTCTTGATCGCTGTGCTGAATGATGCCTCACTAGAGATCGTAGAAAGATAAGAAGTGAAGCAGGAGGAGATATTCAGTCGACTCAAGAGTGAACCTCAAGAAGTGCAACAAGCACGAAAACCCATCTAAGCCATTTCTACTACGCCCTTGATGACGGGAATAGAAGGAACAAGTGATGAGCCCACTCAATTTCACCAGATTGCCGAGAAAGTTGAAGCGCGCCTTCGATGAGCTCAAGAAGACACAACGCAAGCCACTCAGGCTTTGGCACAAGTACAGAGTGCACTTTTAGTAGAACAGAGGAAGGCAGAACAAGAACAACTTGCCTTACAAGAGAAGTGGGAGGAGGAGAAAGCACAGTTATAACAGAGAAATGACCAATTGCTAGCAGAGCACCTTGATGTATAGGAACAAGTTCACAAAGCACTTCGCTCTGTGACGATCATTGAAGTGAAGATTGAAGAACATGTCTCTCAACAGGTGACACGACTTGAGGAAATAATCCAACAACTTCAACAACGCATCACAGATTTGGAACCTCGTACCATACCCGAGACTCCCCAAGAAGTAAGAGATCTAGGAGAGGCAACTGCCCGTAGCGCAGTTGACAGGTTAAAAACCTTGGCTTTGGAATGTAAGCAGCTGAGAACTAGAAGCACCCAAACTTATGAGAACCTCACAGAGAACCCTGAACTGTAGACATTAGAGACGTGGCTCCAAGAATCCAAACAACATGCAGATATGCTACAGGCACAACTGAAGGCCTTGACCCCAGTCGAAAGAATGAAGCGATTTCTGGAACAACGCACTACCCAATAGTAGGTCCACATGCTGCAAAGTAAAGTGATGGAAGTATCTCAACGAATTCAACCCCTCCAGGATAAAGCATGCCAACTATTCACTGAAGTTGAGAACCAGGCAACCGAACTTGAACAAGTTGTTATCACTGCAGAACAACGCATGGAAGGAACAGTAAACGACGCAGTGATCCAGGAGTTTATTGAGCAAGAGGTTGTCGCACAGTAGTAGGTCGAAGTAACTCCGACCAAGCTCGATACATTCGAAGTAGAGTTGATTAGACCAAAGAGACTTGGGATGAGTCATAGGTGAGTGTTGGGGGCCTGTTGGCCCTCGAACAAGTTTTGAGGAACACTTGGTCATATTTGACCATTTTGGACTTCGACAGCCTGTCAAAGAGGGAGCGCCAGGCGAAGAAGAGATCACGGGATCTCGGCCCACTTTTGGGACCTTTTAGGGTTTTGGGTTAATGTAATGGGAAAGGGATATTGGCCCATGGGTTTACCCATGTTTAGGCCCATTTTTGTAATCTATAAATAGATACTTATGAGGACAGTAGAGAGAGAGTAATAGTAGTAGTACATCTTTGTGATGTATAGTTAATGGCTTAGTGCTAGTAACTGGATCTGTGTGATTTGCTGCATATTGTAAGTGCTCTGTGCATGATTGTAAGAAGCTTGTAGAGCTATGTGAAAGTTGCTGTAGTTTAGTGCTGAAGTGCAAGGAAGAAGGATCTAGCGAACTGCGCAGATCTTCTGTCCTATGCGAAGTAAGGATTATTGGAGCTCTATGCTGTAACTGCTTGACCAAGATAATAAAGAAGAAGACTTTGTGAACGTAGCCCCAGGGTGGGGGTGAACCATAGTAACTTTGTGTGTTGTGCTATGTGCTTCGATCTGATGCTAAATACCTTGATGTGTTGAGATAGATCTAGTTATGATTTGTGCTTATAAGATGCAAATGAATTTTAGATCTGATATATAAATTTCTTAGTGCTTGATCTGTTGAATCTAATCTATATTTCTGTGGCTAAGTGTTGAATCATCTTTAATCTGAGAATTCACTGTGAATCTCTATGGTGTCTGCGAAGCAATCATTCCCGACCAATTATTGGCAGAGTGGTTCACTAAATCGATTTTACCCCCGATTGCTCGTGACGTCTCTATGGGCAGTGTAGTCACTAAGGAAGAAGCCATTGCTCGGGCTCAGTACTTAGATTTGGTTTATTCACAATCTGGTACTTTGTATGAGTTGATCCCAAATGCTACTTGTGCCACTACTGATCTGTCTAAACCTTCATCCACATCACATGCAGATGGATTTATTGGCTCCGTCAAGACTCAATATACTTCACATTCGATTGGAACTGCAAATCAGTCCGCTTCAACACCCACCCCCAGTTTGACCCCACTCTCCTCTACCTCCCCCCCAACTCAAGTCTCTGAGGTGAATGCAGTTCAATCTACCACTTCACAACAATCCAGAGGTAAGAAGAAGACAAAAAATAAACCGAAAAAGAATAACAATAATGAACAACCCAAAACTCAAACTCCACCACTTGCTACCGAAAAGCAACCACAACGGAAATTGAAATTCCCATGTCTTATTTGTGGTGACAATCACTACACTCAAGATTGTCCACATCGCGACGAAGTTGCCAAAAATTTCAAAGAGAATTCCCAACCCGCCGTGTTAACACAGCCTTTTCCTCATCAACGATCCATGGTTGCTCAAACCCCCTCTCCAGGGGGCAGTTCCAACCACCCTCCTAACGATGAAGCCTCGACGAGTGCTCATTTTTATATGTTCAACGAAATTGATTTGACCACCCGCTCTATGACATATGACACTCCAGCTAAGCCTGACAAAGAAAATGTCACTAACGGTTCTTTACCAGATCCATCTCCTGCGTCTGTTAGTACTCCTTCTGTTAGTCCACCATCTCGGTCACTTCATATAGAGAATCCTGTTTTCGACTCTATATTATGCCCTCCCAAGAGCACTATCTATAAATCTACTTTTAATCCTAGTTCGCGTAAAGCCCAAAACTACAACATTGTTGAAGATTTGGCTCAAGCATCGTGTGATATGTCTTCTTTGGAAGTTCTACAACACTACTCGAGTCAACGTAGAACTCTCTTGGCTGCTATTGGTGCCTTTGATCCTGAGTCGTCCAACAATATCATGTTTAACCTAAACAATTTTAAGTCATGACTTTCTCACCAACTTGCTTTTCAAATTGATGTTGTTGTTCATAACCAACACATTCATCGCACTATCTTGGATGAGGGAGCCTCTACTTGTGTCATGTCTTTAGCATGTTGGAAAGGATTAAAATAACCCACACTTAAAAAATCCCCTACGATGTTACGCGCATTTGATGGGCGAGGTTTTAATTCTCACAGACTCTTGCAGTCCTTATCCATTCAGTTGGGTGACAAAACCGTCTCTGTTGACGTCGAGGTGGTCGATGCTCCCCTTGATTACAACTTGTTACTAGGAAGAAGTGTTAGACAACACATGTATTCCAATAGAGGATGAACACCTTTAGTAACCACTCACATAACCAGATCAAAGATCAACACACCATTGTTTTCACGTGGTAAAACCCCTACAAGGAAACATCCACGGCCCCAGCCAACGCGGCCACTTTGAGTAGTTTATTAATGCAAAGAAAAAGATTACAGAGAGATTTTACAATAGAGTTTCTCACAATCGATTATCGACAAATGACCCTCCATTCTCTTTAAATAAATATCATGGACCAATCAAGTGTTAAGCCACAGATCAATGGCTGTTAAGATTGAGGAGAGTATGAACCGTCAGATCACTCTATGTTGGGAACATATCATGACCGTCATATTTCCTAACTACAAATGCATACTAATGCACACTAAAGAAACACACTAGAAAACACACTTTTACCTAATGACACAATAGACCAAGTAGATCTTAACTAACTCCTAAGTGTCTTCTGTACGGCAAAAGAGCACTTCAATAACTTGATCATGAATTAGCCTTCTGATGAAGTGCATGTGTAGCTTGATGTGTTTGCTACGCTGATGTTGAACTGGGTCTTTGGAGAGCTTTATGGCACTTTGATTGTCACACCAAAGGCTGGTCGGATGCTAGTGTTGGAATCCAAACTCCGAAAGGATCTGTCGAAGCCACAGGGCTTCCTAACTTGCATTTACTGCTGCTCGGTACTCTGCTTCTGTTGAAGAAAGTGCAATAGCCTGTTGTTTCTTACAGGCCCAAGTGATAGGTCCTGAACCAAGGCTGAAAACATAACCTGTAGTAGACTTCCGATCATCAGGGTCATCGGCCCAATCTGAATCAGTGAAACCAACCAATAAAAGAGTCCCCCCTAAACTGTAATGTATCCTGAACTGAACTGTACCACGAACATAGCGAAGTATCCTTTTAGCTACTTTCCAATGGATTTCATGGGGTGTTTGCATATATTGGGCAACAAGACCAACAACAAAGGAAAGATCAGGACGGGTATGAGTCAAGTA